>SJXQ01010335.1:116274-129485 GCA_006408695.1 Aepyceros melampus | reverse complement strand
GTAGTCTTAGCAACCCTGTTGCCTGTCTTTCTATACCTAATGAAAACGTGAGTAATCCAGGAGTAAATTTTCATTCCAAGAAAATTTTGAGACGAAAATAATTCCACAAATCAGAAAGGCTTTAATGTCAGGTGTCGTATCTCAGAGAGCAGAGAATTAGTGTTAACCCATCTTTACCTACTATCGTCCTGTAACCAAGAACTTAAATGTAGAATTAAATAAAACCATATACAGCTAATTTCAGTTTCAGAAATTTGGTTAAAAGGAGTTGGAATTTATTTAAAATAACAGTTCTCAAAACTCTCTCCCTGCTGCGCTGTTTCCTCCTTAACACATCACTATGTAGTATAAAGGTATATTTTACTTTATTCATTCAGTATTTTGTCCCCCTGTGATTGCTTTAGAACGTGGCCCGTCATATCTTAGGCACTGCTTGTTTGTAGAAAAGCTACAATGTCAAATACACCAAACAACACTATTTATTGTTATTTTTCACCTTTTAAAAAATTACAAGGGTACAAAAATGACCACACAAAATCCATCTACTGTTTAACATTACGATATACATTCACTACAAATTTCTTTTATATTTATGGAAAACAACAACACATAAAATTGAAGCACCCTTCAGCTGCACCCCCAACCCTAACATCCCTTTTCTTAGGGTAACTCTATCGTGAATTTGGGAGAAGGCAATGGCACCCCACTCCAGTACTCTTGCCTGGAAAACCCCTGGACAGAAGAGCCTGGAAGGCTGCAGCCCATGGGGTCGCTGAGGGTCAGACACGACTGAGCGACTTCACTTTCACTTTTCACTTTCATGCCTTGGAGAAGGAAATGGCAACCCACTCCAGTGTTCTTGCCTGGAGAATCCCAGGGACGGGAGAGCCTGGTGGGCTGCCGTCTATGGGGTCGCACAGAGTCGGACACATAGGGTAACTCTATCGGAATTTGGGAGAAGGCAATGGCACCCCACTCCAGTACTCTTGCCTGGAAAACCCCTGGACAGAAGAGCCTGGAAGGCTGCAGCCCATGGGGTCGCTGAGGGTCAGACACGACTGAGCGACTTCACTTTCACTTTTCACTTTCATGCCTTGGAGAAGGAAATGGCAACCCACTCCAGTGTTCTTGCCTGGAGAATCCCAGGGACGGGAGAGCCTGGTGGGCTGCCGTCTATGGGGTCGCACAGAGTCGGACACAACTGAAGTGACTTAGCATCGTGAATTTGATATGCATATCTCCCGTTTTCCTAACCTCCCTTTTTTTTCTTTGGATGAATAATTTTTATTTACCAAGAGCCTGAGAACAAGTCATATTATGAAGTTTTTATTTGACTCACACAATGCTTATTCAAAAGCATTGACAAAGTATCTACATGAAAGGCTTTTCTTTATAATACCATTGATTAAGTCTATTTCTATGCAACAATCTATAACCAAACATGAGAATACCTAACATCTATCTACATAAATGTCTGGAATGGAAGGCCAAAGGGTCATATTTGATTTTCACTTGGTTCTAACGTGAATTCCTTAGTGGTCCAATGGCTAAGACAACACGCCTCCCAACACAGAGCGCCAGGCTTTCATCCCTGATCAGGGGGCTAGATCCCACACGCTGCAACAAAGATTGAAGATCCTGGGGGCCTCAGCTAAGACCTGGTACAGCCAAATAAATTACCTAACAATAAAATATAAAGGCAACTTCTTTGTCAATCTGGCAACGAAGTCTTTAGAAATCCTGTCATTAAAGCCCTTTTATCAACTGTATTTTTTTCCACATTAAAGTCCTATAACTGTATAGAATCACTATATTCAGTTCAGGTGCCAGGTGAAATCTCATTTCATTTTTAATCTGCTTACACTGATGCCCATGGCAAATACAATTTCCATCTGAGGTGGTTCTTAAAGTACTATCCTCAGTAGCAAGTTTTCTAATCTCACATATCACCAGAGGCATATGTGATTAACCAGAGAAAAATATTTATCAAGAAGGATGAAACAATTCACTATTTTCTTCTGGGTTCTATTTAAGAATAAATTTTAAGAGTGTTCTTGGATATTGTAACCATAGATTGAGCACCTTCTCAAAGTGGAAAACTCATGCTCCCTCCCAGCAAAAATCAAGATTTTGTCAGGTGTTTAGATTTACAGAAAATATTCAAATATTTATCGTTTGAGGACCAGAGCTAGTGTGTCCATGACCCTTTTGTTTTATTTATTTTAGGGTGCAGAATGTTTGATTTTTGACTTCTTTTTATTTGGACAGCTCTGACCAGACCAAAAAACAATACCTCTCTCCCTCTCTCTCATGCCCACATGTGATCTTTGGGCAAGCTAACTTAAATCCAGTGATTAAACAGACAGAAATGATCACTTTACTTATTCCAGTTTACTGTCAGTAAAAAGTTGAAGCATTTCAATTGGATCTGGAAAATCCAAGGCCTTTGATCTGTCCTTCTGTTTCCTTGCCACAAGATGGCAGAAGAGGGCAATACTTATATCACCCATTGACGGTAATTATCCCTCAGATCTCTTAACAATGGAAGAAAAAAAAAAAACATCTCAGAAAGAGCAAATAATAGAGGCGATGAATAGGAAGTCGATGGGTTCAGGGTGAAATTAGGGGACTGCTCTTGCCAGCTTCCAAGACCTAATGACAGGGGCGCAGGTACTGGAAAAAGAAGAGTGAATGACAAACCCTGTATATTTTGCAGGACTCATTGACATGTTGGCACAACTTCCAGAAGGCTTGTTACCTGTGACAGGGACAAAACTGTTCATCTGAGATAGGTCCATATCCCCAACTTTAAGGGAAGTAACAAAGGGAAAGACACTAAATGCTGCAGTCTTAAGTGGGGTTATGGGTGTAGGGGTTTATTTTGCTGTTAATGCGGAGGAAAAAAAGAATTACAAAAGCAATCATTTGTTGGTGAAAGGGGATGCCAGTGTAGCGGAAGATGTTAATGATTCCAACTGAAAAGAATTTAGGACTAATTAAAGATGCAGAAAAATGGGGAATTGAAAGACTTTAGATCAGGCCTTGAGAAATTCCATTCCCTAATAATCATAACTAGCCCATGCGTTAAATAAATATGCTTTTCTGTTTAATACTGAATTCTCTGACCTCTTTCGCGGGATTTTAAATTGTGGACTCAAGACACTACCAGAAAACTGCTCCCCGGGCCAAATGAGTCCTGGATGTCTCCCTTCCGTTGCATCCTGATTAAACATTGGAAGAACGCGGCTTTCCCAAGCTGCTGGGTTTCTTGTTCAACATTTTCTCTTTAAGTACCGTCCCGGACCTTTAATATTCCCATAAATCATTCCAACTCACCCTAAGATCTTCGTAGACAGGGCTAATGTTGCAGTACCTATTCTGTAGAGAATGGGAAATAGAAACAGAGGCAATTTCGCCCAGGATCCGACTGCAGAACACAGAAACCGTTAATTTTCAGCTTTATGGCTCTAGGCTCCCGAGCCTTGTGCATTCCAAGACAGAGCTAGTAATTTATTTTCGAGAAAATCTCTACAAAGAGCGCAAAACTGTTGGCAGAGTATCAGGCCAATTGCAACCCACGGCGGGCTTTTCAAATAGTCTTGCTGCCCAATCAGAGGCGGGGGCGATACTCACTTCGGGGAAAAAAAAAAAAAAGAAATTTCGGTTGCTGTACTGCTACTGCTACTGCTTAGTTATTTCAGTCGTGTCCGACTCTATGTGACCCCATAGACCGCAGCCCACCAGGCTCCACCGTCCCTGGGATTCTCCCGGCAAGAACACTGGAGTGGGTTGCCATTTCCTTCTCCAATGCATGAAAGTGAAAAGTGAAAGTGAAGTCGCTCAGTCGTGTCCGACCTTTAGCGACCCCATGGACTGCAGCCTACCAGGCTCCTCCATCCATGGGATTTTCCAGGCAAGAGTACTGGAGTGGGGTGCCATTGTAGCTGAGGGCAAAACTGAAAATCCATTTCAGTGGGCGGCAAGTAACCCATACTAAATTTGCATGGCAAGTTTGCGCTCAGTTGCAGAGCCATGATTGACTGAGGCTTCATAGCCTGCCAGGCTCCTCTGTGCATGGAATTTTCTAGGCAAAAATACACTGCCTAAGTGCTTATCCAAGACTGCTTGCGGAGAACTTTTAAAAAATTTTACCCCGTTTTCCGCCGTCAAACCAGCAGCGTAATCTGAGTAAAACTGGGCTACAAGCAAGTGTACCAGCCATTTCTCTGAAAATGTAGCTGGCTCTGAAAAGAGCCTTTGGGTTTTGCAGGGCTGAGAGCCTGCTCACTTGGAACTGGTGTACTTGGTGACGGCTTTGGTGCCCTCAGACACCGCGTGCTTGGCCAGCTCCCCGGGCAGCAGCAGGCGCACGGCCGTCTGGATCTCCCTGGATGTGATGGTCGAGCGCTTGTTGTAATGCGCCAGGCGCGACGCCTCGCCCGCGATGCGCTCGAAAATATCGTTCACGAACGAATTCATGATGCCCATGGCCTTGGACGAGATGCCGGTGTCCGGGTGGACCTGCTTCAGCACCTTGTACACGTACACGGAGTAGCTCTCCTTGCGGCTGCGCTTGCGCTTCTTGCCGTCCTTCTTCTGCGCCTTGGTCACTGCCTTCTTGGAGCCCTTCTTAGGGGCCGGAGCGGACTTGGCTGGCTCAGGCATGCTGACAGAAATTACAAAATCTCCGAGAAACAAAGGGAACATAGAGTCCCTTTTGTAGTCACAACTTCATATGCAAATAAGTCTTAGTAAACTTATCTATCTGATTGGTTAACACTAGTGATGACGTTAATGCCAACATTGTCCAATAAGAGTGCGCATTGTAAGAAATTGCGTTTCTCTCGTTTAAAATAGTTAAGGCAACTTTGGCCAATGGAACGGCTGCTTTTTCGCGCGCACTGTGGCTATAAATTGTGAGTTCCTTTGCTTTAGTTATTTCTGGTGTAGCTTCTGAGTACTGCACTATGTCTGGACGTGGCAAACAGGGCGGCAAAGCTCGCGCCAAGGCCAAGACTCGCTCCTCGCGGGCCGGCTCCAGTTCCCCGTGGGCCGAGTGCACCGCCTTCTCCGCAAGGGTAACTACGCCGAGCGGGTCGGGGCCGGGGCCCCCGTGTACCTGGCGGCGGTGCTGGAGTACCTGACAGCCGAGATCCTGGAGCTGGCGGGTAACGCGGCTCGGGACAACAAGAAGACCCGCATCATCCCGCGTCACTTGCAGCTCGCCATCCGCAACGACGAGGAGCTCAACAAGCTGCTGGGCAAAGTCACCATCGCTCAGGGTGGTGTCCTGCCCAACATCCAGGCGGTGCTGCTGCCCAAGAAGACTGAGAGCCACCACAAAGCGAAAGGCAAATAAAGTCTAAATTCATACTTCAATCTCGAAGAACAAAGGCTCTTTTCAGAGCCACCCATAACTTCTGTGGAAGAACTGAGCACTCTCTTGAAACCTGTCGTGCCTGCCTAAGATTACAGTACTGTACATGGAATATGTAGCCCCCTATTGACTGAACATGCATTAACATCTGGTAAAGAAAGACCAATTCTCAGTTTACTCCACTGTAAAACCATAACTGCCAGCCAAGAAACACATTTCTGACGATTATTTTGTTCCAGCATTAAGCCAATTTTGATTCTGAGCCTTTATTATTAGAACCCAGTGCTCCAATAGTTAAAACTATTCAAATGTTTTTTTCAGGGCCACCTGTTTATAAAAACACCTAATCACTTGTTCAATGTAAACCTAGCATTACTCCAAGCCTTCTGGTCAGTACGCAGTTTACATATTGAAGTCCAACCATTTGCATCAAAATCAATTAAGTTAGATAACCACTTACTAGTATTCAAGCACTCAGCACCTCTCCCCTCCCTTTTCCTACACCACGCTGGGCAAATCAAGTTCTGTCTTCATGGGACCAGTGTGCCGGTCTATTTTGAAACTTTATTTTAGGTCTTGATACAAACATTAAATGCAGATCTTGATTCAGTTATGAAGTGGAACTAACTTTTTAGATTAGTAAATACATTACTTTGCTTTAATTTCCCCCCATATTTGAAAGGGAAACAGACCCCAATGAAAATGAATTTCTTTTAGAACAATTTAGTCCCTGACTTACAAAACTTCTGGACCAAATTCCTTTTTTACTGGTGAAATCAATATTTCAGTCGAAAACCAAAAACTCAGACAAGATACAGTGCAGCCATAATTCTTCCCTGCGAAAATACAAAACACAAATTTAAGAGGACAGAAAACAAAACCTTTTCAGGATAAGATCCAAATGAAGATCGGTTTTTAACCAATCAGGTTACTCCAGCCAAGTCTGGCCAATCAGGATCGGATCATCTGTATAAAGTCTCGTCCTGGTACCAGTTGTTCAGTTGCTTCTTCCGCGACACATCTGTAGAAGCTATGGCTCGCACAAAGCAGACGGCTCGTAAGTCCACCGGCGGCAAGGCGCCGCGCAAACAGCTCGCCACCAAGGCGGCCCGCAAGAGCGCGCCGGCCACCGGCGGCGTGAAGAAGCCGCACCGCTACCGGCCTGGCACGGTAGCTCTGCGCGAGATCCGCCGTTACCAGAAGTCCACGGAGCTGCTGATCCGTAAGCTGCCGTTCCAGCGGCTGGTGCGCGAGATCGCGCAGGACTTCAAGACCGACCTGCGCTTTCAGAGCTCGGCCGTGATGGCGCTGCAGGAGGCGTGCGAGGCCTACCTGGTGGGGCTCTTCGAGGACACCAACCTTTGTGCCATCCACGCCAAGCGCGTCACCATCATGCCCAAGGACATCCAGCTTGCCCGCCGCATCCGTGGGGAGAGGGCATAAACTATTCTTAACTGGCCTGGGGGCATTAGCTTCCTCCCAAAGGCTCTTTTAAGAGCCACTTCCGTCTTCACTGAGAACAGCTGTTACACAATTTTTCTCCTAAAGCAGAGAAAGATTTTGTCCAGAAACTATATAATCTTAGTCACACAATACAGGCATAAAGCGTACTTGCCAAGGCTGAACACGCCGTGACAATTCTATAAGCTATTTTTAAAAGGTTACTGATAACTGCAAATAGGGGCAAGAGTGTCTCCCACCTTAAGACCACCTGGGCCCTGTGAGTTTTCCAGTGTAAAAATCTCTAAAGAGGAGTCAGTCAACAAAGAAGTCTACCTATGTAGGTTTAAGGGCAGAGAGCAAGTCCCTCCCCCAGTAGAGTAGCCTCAGGATGCAGAACGGGTTGACTGTCCCGCTGTGTATGTGTAGTGCTTGGAAGGGCGAGTATCTTTTAAGTTCTAATCAATTACTGATTAAACTGTCCAGGGTCCAAGGAGGGGCAGAGTATATCTAGGTTAAGTCAAGCAATCAGATTGTTTTATACAACTCCAAAAAATAATTAATCCGGTTGAAGCTGGCTGCAGGGTGTTCAACAAACTAAGCCCTTTTGAGAACGGCATTTCTCACTGTTTAGCGGTAGCACCTGGTAACCCTGCAGGATCAAGTTCTGAGCTGTTTATTCTTCACCCCCATTCTAAGATTTGATATTGGGAAATTAACAAATTAGTCCTCTGGCTTTTATTTGCCAGCTTTCACGAACCTCCTAACACAGACAAGCACAAGGAGCAATCCACAGGCGTCAGTGTTCAGTCGCTCAGTCTTGTCAGACTCTACGACCCCATGAACTGCAGCACACTAGGCTTCCCTGTCCTTCATCTCCCCGAGCTTGCTCAAACTTAGGTCCATTGAGTCGGTGATGCCATGCAACCATTTCGTCCTCTGTGGTCCCCTTCCCCTCCTGCCTTCAATCGTTTCCAGCATTGAGGTCTTTTCTAATGAGTTGGCAAGAGCATCCGTCAGGTGGCCAAAGTTTTGGAGCTTCAACTTCAGCATCAGTCCTTCCAATGAATACTCATGACAGGCGTCATGCATGTCATCAACATCTGGTGACTTTCTAGAGGTAGAAGCCACAGTGAGCCTGTTTGAGGCAGTAATGCCCCCCACACCACTTGTGGGCTTATCCCATACCTGACATCACACTCACACCTATGAAATTCTAGGACCAGGAGAGTATTCTAAGTCTGTGTGAATCTTTTGTTTTTATAACTTTTTATTTTATATTGAGTATAGCTGATTATATAGCCAAATGTTGTGATAGTTTCAGGTAGCTAGCAAAGGGACTCAACCATTCATATACAGATATCCATTCTCCCTCAAATTCCCCTCTCATCCAAGCTGCCACAAAATATTGAGCAGAATTTCCTGTACTATCGAGTAGGTAAGTCCTAGTTGGTTATCTATTAATATCTTAAATATAGCAGTGTGTACACGTCGATTCCAAACTCCCTTTCTATCCTTTCCCCCTGGTTCGTTCTCTAAGTCTGTGAGTCTGTTTCTGTTTCGTAAATAAGTTCACTTTTGTAATTTCTTTTTTAGATTCTGCATATAAGGGATGTTATAGGATATTTCTCCTACTCTTTGTGAAACTGTTTTAAATGTAAAAATTTGCCCCCTTTCTATCACCATGTACATATCATAAGGCCAAAAAAAAAAAAAAATTTTTTTTTTTCACGCTATTCACTGATGGTTCTCCAGAATGGAAAAAGCCTGACACAGGCAGGTGCTCATCAAATTCTATTAGAATGAATGTAGTGCTGATTTGTAACACTGTAGACACAAGATAGCCTCAGGTAATTACTGAGTGCTTCCCACCTCCTGCATTGCACATTTCATCCAAGATACTTCTTGAATTCTATGGGGAATAGGTATAATACTGATGACAAGAATTATATAAAACTTTATAGTTTCCAAAGTATTTTCACATGTGTTTTCATTTGTGAGCTTGGTGATAGTTCCTCAGATTTAGAGAATATACATATTAATCCTTCACTAGCTCTAGAAAAGTTTGTCTTTTCTGAAGGTAGCCAAGTGCTGGGAAGACAAAGCCAATAGATCTCAGTTTGGGATTCTTTGAACAAACCCTCAAAGGAAATGAGATCTGTATAAGCCTCCCATGTCTGTAGGAAAATAAAGTAAGAGTAATTGTTTAAGAAAAAGAAAAAATAGAACTAGGTAGAAAAGCCTGTTTTCCTTTAAGTGGAAAGGCAGAAGTTAGGCTGTTTTAACATTTTGCAATTTCTCAGTAAGACATCTGGGATTTGGATGCCAATTGAGATCTGAAGTTAAGAAGTGTACTGTGGCTCAGTGAGGACATGCTCTATTAGAAGCCTAAGGTTGGTTGTAGAAAAGGTGGTTTTAGGAAATGTCCAAAAATTCTTAAAAAGAAAGAAAGAAATTAGAATAACCACTAAACTCAAAGGCACCAACTCTGAGTACTTTTTAAAAACATGACTTTCAGAAAAGTCTTGGCCTGCTCAGGCTGTTCTATCAGAATACTACAAACTAGGTGGCTTATAAATAATAGAAATGTATTTCTCACAGCTCTGGAGGTTGAGAAGTCCAAGATCAAAGCACTATCAGATTTAGTGTCTGGTAAGAGCTCTATTCCTAACTCACAGATGGCTATTTTCTCTATGCGTGGAAGAGTCAATGGGGTCTCTTTTATAGAGGCATGAATACCACTGATGAGGGCCCTGTACTTAAAACCTAAGCCCCTCCCTAAAATCCTACTTTCCAAATACCCTCACATTAGAGATTAGATTTCCACATATGAATTTTGGGGAAATAGAAACAACCAAAAAAAAAAAAAAACAGTCTGCCTTTAAAGATTAGAAGCTTAGGAACTGTGTTCATAGCCTCTGACCCTATTGTAAACCCAAGGGGGCAAGATAGCAGGGGATTCCTGCTTCACGGACCCCAATCTTTATCTTGATTTTTATTTTGTCAATATCCATCCAACCCTGGAGATGCTAGTAAGGTGAAGTGAATGAAAGGGAATCAGACTTTCTGGCAGTTATTATCTGATATATTTAAGCATGAAAAGTGACTAAATTAGAAGATAGAATGGACTATGAAGACCATTATTGGTCACATTGTATTAGAGAATTTTGGAAACAAGGTAAGGCAAAACAAGGAGAGAGTGTTAGGCATGAACAGCTGTGTATATTAGAGAATACATTTAGGTCTTGAGAGAGCCTCCAGAGAAGGTAAGGGGTTTCTTAAAGGGTTCTGCAATTCTGGCTTCAAGTCATGAGCAGACAAGAGCAGACAGAGTGGGGACTTCACTGGTAGCCCTGTGGTTAGGATTCAGTGCTTTCACTGCTGTGGCTCAGGTTTGATTCCTGCTCAGGCAAATAAGATCCCAAAAGATGCAGGGCAAAAAAGTAAATAATAGAGGGTGTGATAAGATGAGGGGGCCAGTAGAGTCTACACCCTCAAATTCCTTAACTGAAATAATACATGGAAGCATAGATGCTTGAGGAACCTTTGAGAATGAAAGCAAGGATGGTGATTGCTCTGGGGTAGGACCAAGGAAGAAGGAACATTTTGTGCTTGCCTGTCTCATATTTAAGATTCTGACTTGGTAAAAGGCCAATCTGTGTTGAGAAGTAGGACTCTATAGAATGGAAGAAAAGATTTCAGAAGTTAAGCTCATGGAGTGGAAAACACTCTAAAGGGCTAGTTTTGGATAGCACATGCATGTCTGCATGTGTCTTTGTGTGTTTATGCGTAAATATATGTATTTGGAGGACAGGAGAAATGAGAATTAAGAAAGGCACTAATTACTATGGCTCAGTGGGTAAAGCGTCTGCCTACAATGCAGGAGACCCAGGTTCGGTCCCCGGGTCGGGAAGATCCCCTGGAGAAGGAAATGGCAACCCACTCCAGTACTCATGCCTGGAAAATCCCATGGACTGAGACTGAGAAGCCTGGTGGGCTGGTGGGCTACAGTCCATGGGGTCGCATAAGAGTCGGACACGACTGAGCGACTTTCCCTTACTTTCCCTTAAACTAACTTTGAATGAAGAACAATGCAAGAACAATAATGATAGCTTATGGTGAACAGTCTTGGATTTGTGATCTCCAAAGTATTAGCTTCAGGACCAGGGACCAGGCTTGATCACTCAGAGCTTTTGTGTAGCAGAAGTTTTATTACAGTGAAAAAGAACAGAGAAAGATTCTGACATAGACATCAGAAGGGGGATAGAGAGTGCCCCACTTGCTAGTCTTATCAAGGCCTTATATACTTTTACCAGACCCATTCCCACAACATACATCTTAAATCAACAAGTTAGTCAGAAGGTTCTTGTTAAGAAGGAGAAACATGTCCTAGAGCAACACACATTGTTGTTATATAATCATATGGCAGAAGTTCTCTAGAAGGAGGTCACAATTAACTGTGCCATAGAGCCAAAGTTACACAGGACTGGGGAAACAGACTCTTGGAGGGCACAAACAAAATGCTGTGTGCACCAGGACTCAGGAGAAAGGAGCAGTGACCCCAAAAGAGATTGACCCAAACTTACCTGTGAGTGTCCAGGAGTCTGGTGGTGGCCTGCTGCAGGGTCGGGGGCACTGAGTGCAGCGATGCATGCATGGGACCTTTTGAAGGAGATTGCCATTATCTTCATTACCTCCACCATAGTTTGGCCTCAGGTCAAACAACAGGGAGGGAACACAGCCCTGCCATCAACAGAAAATTGGATTAAAGATTTGCTGAGTATGGCCCCGCCCATCAGAACAAAATCCAGTTTCCCCCTCAGTCAGTCTCTCCCATCAGGAAGCTTCCATAAGCCTCTTATGCTTATCTAACAGAGGGACAAGACAGAATGAAAAAACCACAATCACAGGAAACTAACCAATCTGATCACATGGACCACAGCCTTGTCTAACTCAGTGAAACTATAAGCCATGCCATGTAGGACTACCCAAGATGGATGAGTCATGGTGGAGAGTTCTGACAAAACGTGGTCCACTGGAGAAGGTAATGGCAAGCTACTTCAGTATTTTTACCTTGAGAACCCCATGAACAGTATGAAAAGGCAAAAAGATAGGACACTGAAAGATGAACTCCCCAGGTCAGTAGGTGCCCAATATGCTACTGGAGATCAGTGGAGAAATAACTCCAGAAAGAATGAAGAGACGAAGCCAATGCAAAAACAACACCCAGTTGTGGATGTGACTGGTGATGGAAGTAAAGTCCAATGTTTTAAAGAGCAACATTGCATAGGAATCTGGAATGTTAAATCCCTGAATCAAGGCAAATTGGAAGTGGTCAAACAGGAAACGGCAAGAGTGAATGTAGACATTTTGGAATCAGTGAACTAAAATGGACTAGAATGAGTGAATTTAACTCAGATGACCATTATGTCTACTACTGTGGGCAAGAATCCCTTAGAAGAAATGGAGTAGCCATCATAGTCAACAAGAGTCCAAAATGCAGTACTTGGATGCAATCTCAAAAACGACAGAATGATATCTATTCATTTCCAAGGAAAACCATTCAATATCACAATAATCCAAGTCTATACCCCTACCAGTAATGCTGAAGAAGCTGAACGATCCTGTGAAGATCTACAAGATCTTTTAGAACTAACACCCCCAAAAGATGTCCTTTTCATTATAGCGGACTGGAATGTGAAAGTAGGAAGTCAAGAGATACCTGGAGTAACAGGCAAATTTGACCTTGGAGTACAAAACAAAGCAGGTCAGAGGCTAACAAAATTTTGCCAAGATAATGCACTGGTCATAGCAAACACCCTCTTCAATAACTGCTAGGTAACAAGGCAGAAAGCTGCCTGGTTTTTCTAGTAGTTGCAAGGCAAGAGGATTGATGAGATTACCCACTCAATAACATCTTCAAGGTTAAGCACTAAGATTCCATTACTAAACAGGAGCAGGAAGATGAAGAAAGCCAGACAAGTAACGCAGTAAGAAATGGATTAACTAATAGAAGATGGGCATGCAGTCTTTTGCACATATAGTATTTACAGAGATTATAAAGTAAATTTGGAGAATAATATTAGGTATTTGTTCAAGTAGTAAATAATCAACCACACACATTTGAAAGAGAAAGGGCAAACATTTCTGAAGCTCGGAAAAAGAGAAAAAGTTAAATGTGTTATGCGTTAGAGAAGGCATTTTCTCGGAGAAATGAAATCTGCTACCTGGCAGACAAGCCAGGGCTCTAAAGGTCATTTCAAATAGCCAGGAGTCAAGGAAACATTTGAAAGTTTTTTATTTTTTAAATTCCTGTAATAAAATCGTTCCTGGTCTTTACATTCAGCACTTTATTAAAGACACTATTAAAGGCACAGAACTTTGGGGTGCACTT
>SJXQ01010335.1:54666-115892 GCA_006408695.1 Aepyceros melampus | reverse complement strand
GGGGCGGTGGTGGGAGGTGGGAGGCGGGTAGGGGGTAGGGGGAGCAGGACAGGAAAGGAGTCCCTGAGAGCATTTTCATTTACTCATTTCCTCTCCAGAGGAAACGGCGGGTAAAAGCTGAGCTTCCTCAATTTCCTGAAGTGCTTTTAAATGAAACGAAGAACATTTGAAAAAACCAGTCTACCAGCAAAAATGTGGCAGAGAGGAGGGAAGAGAAAGGAAGATGATACGATGAGTAAAAGATAAGGAAAAGGGGAGATCACCGCTGAGAACGATGAGGAAGCTCATCCTGAAGTTATCTATAATCAGGCTCTCAGCCACAAGGTTTCACAAAAACCTCCAAAAGACTACAATCACGGCTCTCGAGATGGGCCATTCATTCTGGAAGCCACGACACGCTAGTACGATCAATGCCTAAGAGAGAGCAAAAAAAGAGAAAAGGACAGCAAGGCCTAACCCAAACAAAGGAATGGTTTTCCAGTTGTGGGCACGGGCAACACAATGTATTTTAGAAGCTGAACCGAGGAATTTTATTAGGACCTTTTTCTGACTCTCTATTTTAAGCACCTCTCCATTTTGCGGAAAATGTGGGCGGGGCTTCGGGTCTGGAAACTCCCAGAAGCGTCACGGCTGGTCTGAGCGGTTCCCAATCAGGTCCGAGACATCACTATATAAAACATGGCCTTGGAGCGATACAGTGCTGTAACGAGAGCAGTTGCAAATATGTCTGGACGTGGTAAGGGCGGTAAGGGCCTCGGCAAGGGGGGTGCTAAGCGCCACCGCAAGGTCCTTCGCGACAACATCCAGGGCATCACCAAGCCCGCCATTCGTCGTCTGGCTCGTCGTGGTGGCGTGAAGCGGATTTCTGGTCTCATCTATGAGGAGACTCGTGGGGTGCTGAAGGTGTTCCTGGAAAATGTGATTCGGGACGCGGTCACATACACCGAGCACGCCAAGCGCAAAACTGTCACCGCCATGGATGTGGTTTATGCGCTGAAGCGTCAGGGACGTACCCTTTATGGCTTCGGCGGCTAAAGCTGCATTTAACTGCCATATCTTAAAAGGCCCTTCTTAGGGCCACCCACTAAGTCTGGTAAAGAGCTGTAGGCGCTAAAGTTGCTAGGTTGAGGAAGATTAAGGTCTCGGGTATAATTTGCATACGGTCACAACCTCCAGTTCTCCGTCAGTATTTCCGTCAACAACAGTGGCAGATTTTAGTTTATGTCGTTCTTGCAGGCAAGGCAGAATGATCTGTTGACTACTCGCACTTCAAGGGTAAATAGGTCACGAAGCAGTATGGCTAGCAAGGGAACAAGGTAACCAAGCTTCGTTTTACTAAGGCATTAGAGTTCTGGAACAGAACGCGGTGGCTGGGTTGACTTTAACTTCATTGCCTCCACTTAAACACTCTCCATATTATTCAAGCTTGTCAAATCATGACATGTCTAAAATAATGCAAGACACTAATATTCTCTAGACTAGCTGTCCCCAACCTTTTCGGCGGCAGCGACCGATTTTGTGTATGACAGTTTTCCACGCGCCTGGGTGAGGGATGGTTTCGGGATGATTTAAGCACGTTAGAAGCTCCAATAGTTTGGCCGCGAAGAGCCCACTCATCGGAAAAGATCCTGATGCTGAGAAAGATTGAGGGCAGGAAGTGAAGATGAGATGGTATCAGTGACTCGGACATGAGTTTGAGCAAACTCCGAGGGATAGTGAAGAACAGTGAACCCTGGCATGCTGTAGTCCATGGGGTCGCAAAGAGTAGGGACACGACTGAGCAACTGAAGAGCGATGACGATTTATTGTGCCGTTTATTTCTCTGGAGTAGGAAAACCACTTGAGTATTCTTGCCTGGAAAATTCCATGGACAGAAGAGGCTGGTAGCCTACAGTCCATGGGATCACAGATTCGGACACTGAGAGACTAGCACAATTTATTCTTAATTTTATTTCTTTTTTTTTTTAATTCTTAATTTTATTTCATCAGTTCCACCTCAGATCACCAGACAGTTAGATCCCGGAGGTTGGGGACCCCTGCTCTAAATGACAAATTTAAGAATTTGGATACATCCTGCAGGTTTTTTTTGAAAGCCAACAAGATATTTCCTCTCTCACGTTATCCTAGAGTCCGAAGAAGAGGCGGGACAATGCTTCCTAAACCCAGAAAGAATGGGCGTGGAAGGGCGGGGTAGGCGAGGGAGCAGCAGTTTATTGTCCAATCAAGACGCGAGGTTCGCTATATATTTTGGAAGACCGAGTGCTCGCTTCACTGTTAGGTAGTTGGCACTACTTACCAATGGCTCGCACTAAGCAGACGGCTCGCAAGTCCACCGGCGGTAAGGCGCCGCGCAAACAGCTCGCCACCAAGGCGGCCCGCAAGAGCGCGCCGGCCACTGGCGGCGTGAAGAAGCCGCACCGCTACCGGCCCGGCACGGTAGCTCTGCGCGAGATCCGCCGTTACCAGAAGTCCACGGAGCTGCTGATCCGCAAGCTGCCGTTCCAGCGGCTGGTGCGCGAGATCGCGCAGGACTTCAAGACCGACTTGCGCTTCCAGAGCTCGGCCGTGATGGCGCTGCAGGAGGCGTGCGAGGCCTACCTGGTGGGGCTTTTCGAGGACACCAACCTGTGTGCCATCCACGCCAAGCGCGTCACCATCATGCCCAAGGACATCCAGCTTGCCCGCCGCATCCGTGGGGAGAGAGCATAAATTTAGTAGTTCCTTCAAGTAACACATACCCCCAAAGGCTCTTTTAAGAGCCCCTCAATTGTCACCAAAAAGCAGCTGTTCATTGAGTATATATATTACCAGCAAATGAAAGATGCCATGAGTTAAATGGAAAGTATCATGGACCCAAATATTACTATGCTACGTCAATACCATGCAGAAGTGGCTGTAGGGGAATACATTTTTTTAAAGTGATAATATTTAATCCTTGGCTAAAGGAAGTGACTGAAGAAGTCCATTACTTGTTAACTAGTGCTTTCTGCGGACAGTTCTGTAATGACAAATGAAGCGCCTTCCCCCCACCTTTTGCCAAGTGCCATACAACTTAAGATAATGTGTCTCCTGTCTCCCTCTTGCAGGAAGAAATAGTGGTCGAGGTTCGAGGTTCACAGCAGCCAGTTGCCCAATTACTCAGCTTCTCTGCGACTCACCTACAACAGTTGTAAAATGTGGGAAATGAATTAGTTTGTAGACCATACTAAGACTAGTTCCTGGCACTAAATGCTCAATGAATATTAGCCATATTATGCCCCTCTCCTTTTATAAGCAGACACCACTACCGCCCCCTCCCCCCCAACCCCCAGCCTTCCCAAGTTTTCTGAAAGTTGTGTGATTGAAACAGTGGGAAATGCTTGACTGAATCATTTTCTTAAGATCTCCTTTAGATCTGGGTTTGCATAATTCTGAAAAAGGCAGACCTGTAAGAATAACATGAACTATCTGAGGAATTCAAACCGTGAAAGCCATAAAGTAAATATTTTAGTTTTTGCAGGTAACATATAGTCTCTGTCACATCTTAAAAATATTCTTAAAAATAGAGAAACTCTTACCTTGGCCATACAAAAATAAGCCATTGTCTAGATTTGGCCATAGTAGGCTATAGTTTCAACTCCAGGAACCCCTGAAGACATGAACGTGTCTGCCTACATGTTTTCACAAGAACTGACTATTGAATGTATGAGAGACCCTAATCATCATTGCATCCAGGGACAAAATCCTCTCCAAGCTTCCCCCTCCCAAAAAATAACAAACATCACCCTCCATTTCACCTCAAAGTTACTGCCTCAGGTCCCTTGGATGTTAATGTTTTCCTGAATTCTCTTAAACTTATAGAACCTCCACTCACTCCCTTACTATCCAATCCACACTTATAGTCAGAGGCCAATTATTTCACTGAAAGATACAGGTCTATCTTCATTAAATATGCGGAAATATCCACAATGAGGTCCTACAAAAGAAGGTGTTCCTGACCATTCAATTTGTTAAATGTTGATGGAAATGGAGTTTGAGGGAAAGCAGTGGAAAGTGCTGAAGCCCCAAAGGAGGAAAACAGCTTCTGAAAGACGGATAGAGACCCATGCCATCTAAACACCCTTTTCGGTATTGCTGGAAGCCCTTGAATAATTTTTAGCAGATTTCAGAGTTTTTTTCTAAAATACATTTCTGGGTTAAGAAACTTTCTTTCTTCTCATTTTAATGGATTTGCTTACAAACTAAAGGGAGAAAGCTTCTCAATCAAAAACAGACTAAATTTGTTTGAATTTAAAGACAGGATTCTGAAGCCAAGCAATTTCTATTCCTCATGGAAGAAATCACTTTGACTACAGAACTAGTCCGAGCCGCGAAATACCATTCTCTAAAGACATTGGCACCTGGAAACTCCTTGGAAGGCAAAACCGGTTTTTAAAGTAAAATCTCTATGCTTATTTGTGGCTGTAGGCAACTGGCCGTCCTGCACCTGTGTTACTTGCTGCCTTTCGAAGCAAAGTTTAAGCAAAACCAAGGAACTTAGTGTCTTTCCTCTTGCAAAAATCGAAGGCCGAACTTGGCAACAAAGCCTTTTAAAAAACATTCACTTGATACTTACTAAAAGTTTATTGTAATATGCAACTACGTAGCTCGATGCCTTAGGTTTGGTGAATCTATACGAAAAGCTGAAGGGATTTTTAAAAATATCTTTCATTAACTACGCGTGAGTCATAAAAACACAAACAAGTATGTGAAGTTGGAGGCTGTTTTCCTCCTTTGAAGCTTCAAAGAGTCAAATTCTGTACCACTGTTTTTAACATTTAATCAAATTTTGGGGACTAACAAACACAGTTTGGGAGTCCAACCACGACAGGCGGCTGCCTGAGGGCGGTGGATCGGACGCTCCACCAATCACAGGGCAGCACCGACTTATATAAACCCGGGCCGGCGCAAGACGGCATTGCAAAACTTGCTCTTTGGAATTTGAGTCTCTCTGCTTCTAGCAGGTTCTCCCATCGCCATGTCGGAAACCGCTCCTGCTGAGACGGCCGCCCCGGCGCCAGTGGAGAAATCTCCTGCCAAGAAGAAAGCAACCAAGAAAACCGCGAGCGGTGGAGCGGCGAAGCGCAAGGCTACAGGGCCCCCAGTTTCCGAGCTGATCACTAAGGCTGTCGCCGCCTCCAAAGAGCGCAATGGCCTTTCTTTGGCTGCGCTCAAGAAGGCGCTGGCAGCCGGCGGCTACGATGTGGAGAAGAACAATAGCCGCATCAAGCTGGGTCTCAAGAGCCTGGTGAGCAAGGGCACACTGGTGCAGACCAAGGGCACTGGGGCTTCCGGCTTTTCAAGCTCAACAAGAAGGCGGCTGCAGGGGAAGCCAAGCCCAAAGCCAAGAAGGCGGGGGCTGCTAAAGCGAAGAAACCCGCAGGGGCCACCCCTAAGAAACCCAAGAAGGCTGCGGGAGCGAAGAAAGCCGTTAAGAAGACTCCTAAGAAGGCGAAAAAGCCCGCGGCCTCTGGTGTCAAAAAAGTGGCCAAGAGCCCCAAGAAGGCCAAAACCGCGGCAAAGCCAAAGAAGGCTGCTAAGAGCCCCGCGAAGCCCAAGGCAGTGAAGCCAAAGGCGGCGAAACCCAAAACCTCCAAGCCTAAGGCAGCAAAACCCAAAGCTGCAAAGGCGAAGAAGGCGGCTCCTAAGAAGAAGTAGAAAGTTGGCGCTTGAGAAGCAAACCCCAAAGGCTCTTTTCAGAGCCACCCAGAGATCTCTGGAAACAGCTGTGCACTTTGATCTAAATAATCCCCATTTTTTGATCTAAATAATCCCCATTTTTCTCTACCCAAGAAACACAAACTGGCACTGACAGCCTGGGTAGGGGAGCATGGAGCTTTTCACTTTCATGGTAACATACACTCGTGTTCTTGCCTGGATACTCCCAAGACAGGGCAGCCTGGTAGGCTCGCAGAGTCAGTCTGAAATAACGTACACTAATACCACTGTCCCAGCTCCTCAGCAGAAAAAGTAGGTGGCTCTGAAAAGAGCCTTTGGTTGGTTTGGAAGGCGTGGCTCTTGACCCCTTACTTGCCCTTGGCCTTGTGGTGGCTCTCGGTCTTCTTGGGCAGCAGCACCGCCTGGATGTTGGGCAGGACGCCGCCCTGAGCGATGGTGACTTTGCCCAGCAGCTTGTTCAGCTCCTCGTCGTTGCGGATGGCCAGCTGCAGGTGACGCGGGATGATGCGGGTCTTCTTGTTGTCCCGAGCCGCGTTACCCGCCAGCTCCAGGATCTCGGCTGTCAGGTATTCCAGCACCGCCGCCAGGTACACCGGGGCCCCGGCCCCGACCCGCTCGGCATAGTTGCCTTTGCGGAGCAGCGGTGCACTCGGCCCACGGGGAACTGGAGCCCGGCCCGCGAAGAGCGGGTCTTAGCCTTGGCGCGAGCTTTGCCGCCCTGCTTCCCACGTCCAGACATACTATAACTCTTCAGAACTACAGCCGAAGAGACTAAAGTAAAAGAAAACCGCACATTTTATAGCTGCAGTTGGGCGCGAAAAAGAAGCTATTCCATTGGGTCAAGTTGCAGTTAAAGTTGCAGAGTAAAGTGTAGGTCCTTAAAATGAGCATTTTCATTGGACAAAATTGAATGTGATGTCACTACGAGTATTCACCAATCAGATATAGAACGTTACTAAATCTAATTTGCATATTGCATTATAAAATGGACGCGCTGAGCTAGTCTCCACTTTTTTCTGCGATCTTATAATTATTGTTAGTCATGCCTGAACCAGCCAAGTCCGCTCCGGCCCCGAAGAAGGGCTCCAAGAAGGCGGTGACCAAGGCGCAGAAGAAGGACGGCAAAAAGCGCAAGCGCAGCCGCAAGGAGAGCTACTCCGTGTACGTGTACAAGGTGCTGAAGCAGGTCCACCCGGACACCGGCATCTCCTCCAAGGCCATGGGCATCATGAATTCCTTCGTCAACGACATCTTCGAGCGCATCGCGGGCGAGGCGTCGCGCCTGGCGCATTACAACAAGCGCTCGACCATCACATCCAGGGAGATCCAGACGGCCGTGCGCCTGCTGCTTCCCGGAGAACTCGCCAAGCACGCCGTGTCTGAGGGCACCAAGGCCGTCACCAAATATACCAGCTCCAAGTGAGGCACTGGCTTCTTGATCAGACCCCAACACTTCCAAAGGCTCTTTTCAGAGCCATCCACGGTTTCCAAAGAGAACTGGCACTTAGTTGATGTAACTTTAGAAGTAGATAAAAGCAGTTTGGGGCTTCCCCGGTGGCTCAGCGGTGAAGAATCTACTATAATGCAGGAGCCGCAGGGAGATGAGGGTTCGATCCCTTGGTCGGAAGGATCCGCTGGAGAAGGGCATGGCACCCCATTCCATATTGTTGCCTGGAGAATCCTATGGATAGAGGAGCCTGGCGGTCTGCAGTCCATGGGGTTCGCAAAGAGTTGGACACGACTTACTGACTGAGCACGCATAGAACTGTCCTACCTTTAGATTTTTCACATACTTTGGTGCTGTTTCATGTTCTTTAGTTTAAATGTTTCACCTCTTTTGGTAATGGCACTACTGTTCACTTTTTTGCAGGTCAGATTCTATGAGGGAAAAATCTAGAACATGTCAGTTTCTTTTCTGAGTCAGCGCCACAGTTCATTTCACTCATTTCTTTACCTTTTCTCCCCCTTGTAATAATGGAGAAATTCTAAATGAAAAGGCAGTCTTTGAGACCTGAAGGAGAGTAGCAGGATGGCATTTTTTTTTCTCCCAGTTCAGTTCAGTTCAGTTCAGTCTCTCAGTCTTGTCCGACTCTTTGCAACCCCATGAACCACAGCACGCCAGGCCTCCCTGCCCATCATCAACTGCTGGGGTCTACCCAAACTCATGTCCATTGAGTTGGTGATGCCATCCAACCATCTCATCCTCTGTCGTCCCCTTCTCTTCCTGCTTTCAATCTTTCCCACCCTCAGAGTCTTTTCAGATGAGTCAGCTCTTTGCATCAGGTGGCCAAAGTACTGGAGTTTCAGCTTCAGCATCAGTCCTTCCAATGAACACCCAAGACTGATCTCCTTTAGGATGGACTTGTTGGATCTCCTTGCAGTCCAAGGAACTCTTAAGAGTCTTCTCTAACACCACAGTTCAAAAGCATCAATTCTTTGGCACTCAGCTTTCTTTATAGGCCAAGTCTCACATCCATACATGACTACTGGAAAAACCATAGCCTTGACTAGACCAACCCTTGTGGACAAAGTAATGTCTCTGCTTTTTAATATGTTGTCTAAGTTGGTCATAACTTTCCTTCTAAGGAGTAAGTGTTTTTTAATTTCATGACTGCAATCACCATGTGCAGTGATTTTGGAGCCCCCAAAAATAAAGTCAGCCACTGTTCCCACTGTTTCTCCCAAGGGAGGTTCACTCTCTCAGTGGTGGTCCTTTAGTCGCTAAGTTGTTTCCCACTCTTTTGTGACTAAATGGACTGTAGGCCGCCAGGATTATCTGTCCATAGGATTTTCCAGGCAAGAATATGAGTGGGTTGCCATTTCCTTCTTAGGGAAATCTTCCTGACCCAGGGATCGGACCAGCATTTCCTGCAATACAGGCCAATTCCACTTAGCCACCAGGGAAGCCCATCTATGTTATTCAACTTCAGTTATATGCTATTTACTGCCACTAGTTTGGCTTCTCAGGTAGTGCAGTGGTAAGAATTCAGACTCGAGGTTGGATCCTTGGGTCAGGAAGATCTCCTGGAGGAAGAAATGGCAACTCATTCCATTATTCTTGCCTGGAAAATTGCATGGACAGAGGAGCCTGGTGGCCTACAGTTCATAGGGTTGCAAAGAGTCAGCTGTGATTGAACAAGAGCATGCACTTTGAGCCTGAAAATTGTTCTTTGTTATGACATTGAACGATCAGGGAAGGAAGCAAGGATTAATATGTGTTAGGCCTTGAAGACCTGCCACCATCAAATTAACACATCCCCAGTTACTTAATCAGAAAGATTTAAAAAGAGTAGAAAGCAGAATGATATTTTCACTCTCTGTTTCAGCATTTTAAATACCAAAGTCCACATACTACTTACAATAAATTTCCATGCTCTCAATGGTACTTAGTACAGCTGTGAAAAAAAATACTAGTTAACTCATGTACTATTCAATTAAGACACTATATGTCTAACTTAGAAAATATAAAACTGTATGACCCAGAGAAGATCACTCTGTGGTGAAACATTATACTTTTCATTTCTCAAATTAAATAATTATTTATTTTGTTGAAGGGAAAAAAAAACTATGTCTCTTTCATAGTAACATTTGTGGACCTCATCCAGCTTCCAAGAACACACTTGGAAGCAGTGTATATCATCTCATAAGGTCCTAAGAAAACTGGTGCTGCATTCTTATCTCCATTTTACAGGAGAATCATGGTGTTGGCTGTACTCTGTAGCCCTGCAAGTCCTGTAATCCCGCAACCTTGAGACCAAAGGAAATGTCTGGAGACAGCAACAGAGACATCAACAGTTTATTGGCTAGGGTATCTTACAGGTCTGAAGCAGAGTTCTAGAGTGACTCTCCACTGTGTGCCAACAGCAGACAGGACAAGGCAGCAGTCTTCATGGGGGTAGGGTGGCGAGGTGTACCAATTACAGTGGGAATGGATGTCATGTGAGCTCATCAACTACCAGGAAAACCAACAGATGACCTCCTTCACAGTTCCTTTGGTTAACAACCATCAAAGCTTCTCTTTATTAACCCAGCATGCTAGAGCTATTCTATTCTAAGAATACACCAATTACTGGCTGGAACAGGGGGCAAACACTTAAGAAGTTTAATCTCTATGATTAAGAAAATAGGTCAGTCCTATGAGTGGGATGGTGTAAAGCAGGGGCTGTTCAAGTAGGGAATGTACAGAGAGCAAGAGAACAGCCATCTTGTGTGGTGTGATCATACACATGGGTTCACTAAAGTAAAATCCAACATATCCAGCTAGCAAGTATTGGCATAACCTCAGTCTCAAATGGTTTTCTGGGGCCTATGCTAGTCTACCTGTTTAGGTTGCTTTCAGGTATACTCTTATTAGTTCAGAATATCAGAATGACCTGCTTTGGTACTCTATTCAGTTTTTCCATCTTTAGCATTTTATTCTCGTATATTTCATTTATCTCTTTACACATCTGGAAGTTTTTTATTTAACTTGCTCTAATATTTTGTCATTTATGGGATTACGGAATGTCAGAATTTATGTTATGGCTCTTTACTCAAAGATCTGCCTGCAAAGAGTAAATTATATGGCATTTACATCTTGTTTTTGGCATATAGGGGGAAAAAACTCATGTTAGTTATTGGCTGCCATGTGTTAAGTGTATATTATCTTTAGATTCTGTGTATTATTTAATTTTTCTTCTTAATTTTTTTTAAATTTATTTTTTCAGTCTAAGGTGGTAAGTGCTAACATATCTTTGGTCGACGGTAAAGAGACAGAGGATTGGGATTGCAGCATTATATTTATGTTACTGGCTGCTACATTACTGTTACTGGCAGATTTCCTGGTGGCTTAGACGTGAAAGCGTCTGCCTACAATTCAGAAGACATGGGTTCAGTCCCTGGATAGGGAAGATCTCAGGGAGAAGGAAATTGCAACCCACTCCTGTATGCTTGCCTGGAAAATCCCCTGGACGGAGGAGCCTGGTAGGCTACAGTCCAAGGGGTCACAAAGAGTTGGACACAACTGAGCAACTTCACTTTCACCTTCACCCACCACTGGCATTAACAAGCTACTCCCGTCTGGGTGTCTGGATGGTTGAAAAAACAGAAAATTGTTTTCTCACTCTTCTGGAATCTAGAAATCTGAGATCAAAGTGCCAGAAGGGTTACTTCCTTCTGAGGGCCATGAGGGAAGGATGGGTTCTAGGCACTCTCTTTAGCATAGATGGCCATGTTCTCCCTTCTGTCTTCACATATGTTCCCTTTATGCCTGTCTGTGTCCAAATTTCCTCTTTTAAGAGAACACTGGTCATACTGGATCAGGACCCAATCACTCTCCACTGACCTCATTTTAATTTAATTACCTATTTAAAGACTCTATCCCCGCCCCCCCCAAAAAAAGACTCTATCCCTAAATATGGTTACATTTTGATAGGGGGGAAGATTTTTTCCCATTAAAGCTGCCTTCCTTTAAGTAGAACAGCCCATAGAAATCAAGACCTTATGACTCCCTTCCCTGGACTAGGCCTAGTTTTGATCCTTTGGAATGAGGAAGACAAAAGAAACTAAGAATAACGATAGGTTAATGTTTAGCATCCATTGCAAATAATTAAACAGCATTCAGGTCTCAACCACAGTGAAAGTTTAAGCCTTTCACTTGGGGAAATCTGAATTGCTGACCCTCTAGGAAAATGAATATAAAGGGTCTTCCCAGCTGGGCTGCTGCTTCAGGGAGGCACTTCTTGTCATTTTCATTACCACCTTCAAGGCAGAATGATGGTCGGATAAGAAATATAATTCCATGTCTCACACAAAAGTTTCAGTGGGCAGGTTTCTCTCTGCTCCTTGGTAGCACGATTTAACAGCAAATTGACACACATTTCCAACAGATGAAATACAGTCTGTGTACAAGCACTAGGTGAATTTAAGTTGTAATTTTCGAACACTGTCTTTTCGAAAAGTTAGAAAGAGGTTTCTTTTTTTTTTTTTTAATTTCAGTATTATAATCAACAGGCAGGTAGACTTTGCTATACACGCTTGTTTCCCACAGGATAGGCAAAAGTTATTAATTGTATGATGATAGGAGTAGGGCTACAGGACCCTCTAAAGAGCTGGACCAGTGTTTGCCAAGAAAAAAAAATAATAAACTGCCCTTTTTTTTCTTTTCTGCTTGTGGGAACAAGAAGGATACACTTTTTTTTTTCTTTCCTCCCAAATAAAGAATGGCAACTTTTTCACTATTAAAACAAATACAAATGGCCATCTCCATTTGTTTATTTGTTTTGAAAGAATGACCACAATATACATTATTTTTACAGTGATGGCCACTACCATGAGGCTTAAAAACTGACTCTATCATTGATCCTCTAACTATTTAGACAAAATACTCCCCTTCTCTGTGCATTAGTTTGTTCATCTAGAAAATAGATATGGAATGAAAATGGCCTTAAAGGACTATTGCAAGCTTTCACCTTCCTACATAGAATACACTGAAGTCTGGAACATTAGGGCAGCAGCACATGATACAGATAAATGGCATATATTCTTCTATATTTCTAAACTCCATCAAATTACAACTGAAAAACTATTCAAAGTCATGGTTTGTGGCTTTTAGAAGTCTATGTCCCACAGTGTGGCCACTGCCAAAATTTAACACTAGGTTTGAAGGAAGCAATAGCTACAGTCTCATGTAGCCTAATGAGATAAGCATTCCACCTTAAGAAGTGAGGATAGTGTTCAGGGATTTTCCTCCACTAAGATTTTGGATCCAATGAAAATGTATCGGAGGACTGTCGGATGACAGAAGTGAAGAATCCATAGTGGACGTTGTTTTGAGTACTCTGATGAGTTTAATTGCACTGATGGCTTCAGCAGGATCGCGAAGTGATGGATGTAGTTCTGGAAAACAAGGCATAAGTCAAAGTTTCAGGGAAAAAAATGTGATTACAGAGGTGATAGCTTTGATAAAAATGATAGTGAGGTGAAGGTGTTTGAATGTTAAGTGTTAAGCTCTTCGGTGTGAACTCTGCAAAAATATAGAGCCAGATGAAATGCCTAACGTTCAAGAGATTTGACTCAAATGCAGCATGCACTTTTTTGAGATATATCCAATTTCCATGACTGAAGTGACTGAGCATGCATGCACAGTGTCGGGGATGGCTATGGTAGAAGCTGATACACAGGATAATTTAAGACTGCCTTGGGAATTAGAGCTTGGATGGATTTCCAAGAATGGAAATCATTAAAATGCAATTTGCTTTCCTGAAATGAAATTTTAGTGAACAAAGCATCAGTGAGATTCTCAGGAAGATCTTTTTTGAGACTTGATCCTATAGCATCACAGGTTAAGTTTCCCCTAAGTACAATAAAACCTTAAGAATGCAAGGCCAGGCACCTTCTTGGGAAGAAGATAACTCATCTCCATGACATAGGGCACAAAGACTTGGGAAAATATGAATAGTGCGACACACCATGTAAACTTCTTATTCAGCTCATTATATAGTATTTGTTCCAATTGCTTATTATCATGGATTCATAGCTTTTTATATGCCAAACTATTCCAGTGGATGACTGTAATTGTTCTGTTTAAATCTCAAGTTAGCACTACTTTCAGGTTTTCTTGCCTCTCTCATCTTAACTCTATTGTTACTCCAGACATGGGAGACCATCCTTGTGTAGAGTCAGCATACATATTTTACACCCATCAGGATTTCCTTTGTCTCAAACTTGTAATTAGTTGCTCTTCAAGGACTTTAGATTCCTGAGTAGAGGTGGAAATCTCCAGACCAAGATTTATGCTAGACTGCTTTGTGTTATCCCGGCTGCCTTAGAGAACTTAGAACACTGCGATAACAAACTTAATGTATTTTCAAAAGCTAAGGGCCTGTTACTCTTTTCACTGAAAGTTCTTAATCTTTTCCCAAAATAAATTTTTTTCAAATCAGACTCTTTTCTTCTTGAGCTGATAGCTTCACTCTTCTCTGCCATGTAACATGTCACCTCACATTCTCAAAACACTATTCCACAAGAACTAACTAGTATAAGATACTAATATATTTGACCTATATTTTAGATGCAACTCCAGATTCACATCACATATACATACTCCTAGTATTAAGGTGTAACTTTATAGTGAACATTTTCATTTTATGCATGAACAGGCCACGCCAATACTCTTGATTTTATATTCTGCATTATTTTCACAATTAAAGCAGACAGGACATAAAGTCATTTTTAAATAATTAAAACATATTTTAAAAAGATCTTTAATTAATGGATATTTTTCTTCATTCTAAGCACATGAGGAAATCCTCTGGGAAATATTTTGTCTCTGTTTTAATAAAACCTACATTAAAAATATTCTTTTTAATATGCCTAATATACAAAAGTCAGAAAGTTGAAATTATAAATCACCTAGTGGGAAAAAAATAACAGTTTCCAAAGATGTAGGTTATACCTATTGATTCTTAATGTGAGGTCTTAAGCAAAGATTCAGAGTAGTTTTCCACATAGTAAGACTTTAGTCCTAGGAAACTTTTCATGGCTACTCATTTATGTCTTGGCATATTGCAAATTAAATGTTAGGTCACCTATACATTATCATATGCAATATGAACAAATGGTCATTTTTGTATCAAGTGGTCACTTGATAGAATAACATACTTTTAGGGGGAAGCATTGCCACCTTGATTCCGGGTAAAGACCAAAATAGTTTTAAATATGCCATTCCTATGGGCTTAAAATGAAGAGATGGAATTTTATCTTCCTTTGAGGATGGGAGAACAGTCCTATTAAAAAAAAAAATTATTCCAATTAATACAGAAAAGTAAATCTCAGAGCATGCTGGGAAAAAAAGAAAGAAACCAGGGTTTGGAGAAAATGGCAGAGTTTTCCCATTAAGCCTCTTGGCCCAGAACTCTCCGTTAGGATGGAGTCACAAACGACAGTGTTAGTAAATTTGAAACTGCGCGCGCAGAGTCTGGATTGGCTATCGACAAAATGTGGCACCAGCCTGATCAGTGCGTTAACTTAAATTAGATTCTCACTTCCGTTTGGTTTGCTTCTGCCTTTTTAACTTAATACTTGGCAAATTTAAACTCAGGGAAAGGGGAAGAAAGCCAGCAGCGGTCCACAAAGAAAACATAACTGAATAATGCGATTTGTAACTTTCTTACTGTGTTCCAAGGAACTCATCACTCAGGCACACACACGTTAAAATTAAGGATGCAGGGGACAAGCCATGGTCAACGAAATCTTTTGCCAACTTCAAACGTAAAGGAGAGCTGATTTTGCTTTGGGGCAAACTATTTTGTTTTCTTTACTAAATTTGTCTGATAATGAACCTGACCGTTCTCGACATAAACACATAAAGACGTCTCCAGCGTTGCTGCAGCACCTACATTACAGAGGAAGCAATTTCTAACAAGTTCAAAGGAAATGTGAACAGAAAGAATACGTAGGGAAGACAGAAAAGATGGCCACCTAGAAGCCAAAGAGAAGCCTATGCAGAAACCACCCCTGTTAACAGTCTTGGGCGTCTGCCTTCCAGAACTGTGACAAATAAATTTCTCTTGTTTAAGGGAAAACAAAAAACGGAACTTATTACTTAGCAGCATATAAGAAACACCTACTGAATAAAGTGAGTGCCAGTTCTCTTTAGAAGATTGAGTGGCTCTGAAAAGAGCCTTTGGGGTGTAGGCCAAGCCTTACCGATCACTCCGTGGCGGGCGGGCTCACTTAGAGCTGGTATACTTGGTGACGGCCTTGGTGCCCTCAGACACAGCGTGCTTGGCCAGCTCCCCGGGCAGCAGCAGGCGCACGGCCGTCTGGATCTCCCTGGATGTGATGGTCGAGCGCTTGTTGTAATGCGCCAGGCGCGACGCCTCGCCCGCGATGCGCTCGAAAATATCGTTCACGAACGAATTCATGATGCCCATGGCCTTGGATGAGATGCCGGTGTCTGGGTGGACCTGCTTCAGCACCTTGTACACGTACACGGAGTAGCTCTCCTTGCGGCTGCGCTTGCGCTTCTTGCCGTCCTTCTTCTGCGCCTTGGTCACTGCCTTCTTGGAGCCCTTCTTAGGGGCCGGAGCGGACTTAGATGGCTCAGGCATGGCGGGGAGTTTACTGCCAAACAGCCCCAAAACAACAGAAACAAAAGAGAAGCCGTAAGGATCCGCTTCCTTCACAGAGGCAGTGAGTAATGCCAAGCGTCTGATTGGTGGTGAATGCTGGAAATGTCACATAACAGTTTTGTCCAATTAAAACAAGCGTATTTCAAACTCACGGTTTCATTGGGTTAGGTGAAACTGCAGCTTTAGCCAATGGTCTACCGTTGTTTTCGCGCCCAGTAAAGACTATAAATAAGATAGGTCCGGTTGTATACGCTCATGCTTCACATTGGTGAGTTTATACCTTCGTCATGTCTGGTCGTGGCAAGCAAGGAGGCAAGGCTCGTGCAAAGGCCAAGACCCGCTCTTCGCGGGCCGGCCTCCAGTTCCCCGTGGGCCGAGTGCACCGCCTGCTCCGTAAGGGTAACTACTCTGAGCGGGTCGGGGCCGGCGCTCCGGTGTACCTGGCGGCGGTGCTGGAGTACCTGACAGCCGAAATCTTGGAGCTGGCGGGTAACGCGGCCCGGGACAACAAGAAGACCCGCATCATTCCGCGTCACCTGCAGCTGGCCATCCGCAACGACGAGGAGCTGAACAAGCTGCTGGGCAAAGTCACCATCGCTCAGGGCGGCGTCCTGCCCAACATCCAGGCGGTGCTGCTGCCCAAGAAGACCGAGAGCCACCACAAGGCCAAGGGCAAGTAGAGACCTGGCATTGTTTGCAACTCACACCTGTTAAATAAAACCAAACGGCTCTTTTCAGAGCCACTCACTTTATCAGCAAAACGAGCTGTACTTTTAAATTCCCATTGTTTCGGATAGCAAGGTGGTGTGAAATAAGTAATTCTATAACAAAGTTTGCTAAGTAACTTAAATAAACGTAGGTCGTTATCCCCAAAATCTCTAAATTGCCTTCTAAAAAGTCAAACGGAAATTTTAGGTTAAACCTATGAGGGCAAAAATAACGGTCTTTACAGGGTAAAATGGCTATCTGAAACAAAACCTTAGGACCATATGATGGGCCTAGCTCCCCTTCCAATTCAGTGCAATCTTAGGGCGCACCACTCACCCTCCTAGAGAATAGGATAGTAACCTAACAAGATAAATTACTTGTTTCAAGTAGTTTCAGGCAAAAGTACACCTTATAGTGGACTGTTTACATCAATGCTGGTGAAGTAAAAGACATGAATTATTCATCCATTAGGAAGAAGATGTGCCTTAACAGACAAGGTAGACATTGTAAATCACCTTTATAAGATAAATCAGCAAACTAGGTTCTTACAGTCCTAATGCTGTCAATGATTCTTGTTCCCCTTTTCCACCACTATCATCACTGACCCTATTCTCAGATCAAGTCCTACTAATTAAAGAGAGCCTTCAATTCTCCACACCAGGTAATCTAGTTTTCATTATGAATACATTTTAATGAAAGGAATTACTATCGCATGCCTAGTCCACTGGAATAAGTTTTCTGAGTCTCCTGAAATATTTTTATTTCCAATATTTAAATCTCAACTGCAATCACATGTAAATAATATTCTTTGAAATAACAGTGACCACAACAATCACAATCGGGAGGTTTTCCTTTTTAATTTAAATTTATTTGATGTTGGAAGAATCGAATCCTGATTTCAGTCAATCTAATTCGTTTTTTCCTCTTAAAAAGTCATGTACATATTTTGAGACTGTAAACTTTAAGCAGCTCTATCTTAGAACTAGAACTCAAGAATAAATGATACAGCTCCAAGGAAGGCCTATGAGATCGTCATGGTTTAATAATAAAATATGCTGTGGTTATAGTTATTGATGTTGATCATGCAAGAAGTAACACTTCCTTCCTTGCATCATTTCTATTCCTTACAAGGACCATCACACTGTTAAAATAATGCCTTTATTATTAATGGTAATCAGTGAACCTATAATCAAATAGTTGATAAATGAATATAAATTGTGTTTTAAATAAAATATTAAAGTGTGATATGTCATTACTTATAATTCCACATATTAACCGAGCTTTTAAAATTGGGCTACCCTTGTGGCTCAGCCGGTAAAGAATCCACCTGCTATATGGGAGACCTGGCTTCCATCCCTGTGTTAGAAGAGTCTGATTCCTGGGTTGGGAAGATCCTCTGGAGAAGGGAACAGCTACCCACTCCAGTATTCTGGTCTGGAGAATTCTATGGACTGTAATGGACTATTAATCCAATTTCACTGGAGGAAGCACTTACTGTTCTTTACTATCTACACAATCAGAAAGAAAATAAAACTTGTATTTAAAAATGGAGATAACACAACTTTCCAAAAATCTTGCAAAAATAATTTATATATTTCTTTCAATTAGATCCTGAAGAGTTCCATAATTTATGCTGCAAAGTCTTCATAAGAGGTACACTTCAGTTTGAGTGGCAGAAGATTTATGAAAGTATTAGTTAAACTTTGTTCTTGACATTGGTCTTCCCATTAATTTCCCTCTCTGCAGACTGAACTACTTTGCAAGTATTGGGCAGTATCTTCCCATATTACATTTTTTTGTGTATTATTGGGGAGAAAGAATTTTCCTCTACCCTTCCAAGGTTCTTTTACAGGTCTAATAATCAAATTGACATGATGAGATAGATTAACAGAAGAAAGATCAAACTGAATTTCCTACATATGGAAACACCACACACTGGGAAGTTCAAAAAAAGAATGTAAAATGAAGTTTATACCCCATTCTGAGCTAAAGAATTAGACAACAGCTTCCAAGTACAACAGGGTAATTCACAGAACAATAAGAAAAAAAGCAAATACTGGATAATTAGTTTGCCCTACCATGCAATTGAGTCACTCAAAATTTTTCTCTGGTAATAATTCTGGGAAAGTAAAAGTATCAGTTGCTCAGTCATGTCTGATTCTTTGTGACTCCATGGACTGCATCCCAAAAAGTTCCTCTGTCTATGGGATTTTCCATTCCATAGAGTTGTTTGAGCAAGAATACTAGAGTGGGTAGCCATTTCCTGTTCCATGAGACAATCCTGACCCAGGGATGGAACCCAGGTCTCCTGCATTGAAGGCAGATTCCTTACCATCTGAACTACCAGGGAAGCCCGGAAAGACTCCCATTTGGAATTCTAGATAGTTAAGAGAGGAGCGGAGTTTGTCTTGAGATTACAGGGTCTCAATTTACATTTACATTTAAAGTCACTCAGTCGTATCTGAATCTTTGCAACCCCATGGACTATACATGGACGTGGAATTAAAAGACGCTTGCTCCTTGGAAGAAAAGTTATGACCAACCTACACAGCATATTAAGAAGCAGATATCACTTTGCCAACAAAGGTCCGTCTAGTCAAAGCTATGGTTTTACCAGTAGTCATGTATGGATATGAGAGTTGGACTATAAAGAAAGCTGAGCACCGAAGAATTGATACTTTTGAACTGTGGTGTTGGAAAAGACTCTTGAGAGTCCCTTGAAATGCAAGAAGATCCAACCAGTCCATCCTAAAGGAAATCAGTCCTGAATATTCACTGGAAGGACTGATGCTGAAGCTGAAACTCCAATACTTTGGCCACCTGATGCGAAGAACTGACTCGTTGGAAAAGATTCTGATGCTGGGAAAGATTGAAGGTGGGAGGAGAAGGGAATGACAGAGGATGAGATGGTTGGATGGCATCACCGACTCAATGGACCTGAGTTTGAGTAGGCTCTGGGAGTTGGTGATGGACAGGGAGGGCTGGTAGGCTATGGGGTTGCAAAAAGCCAGACACAACTGAGCAACTGAACTGACTGACTGATTGAACTGGACAACACAGTCGATGGAATGCGCCAGGCCAGAATACTGGAGTGGTTAGCCTTTCCCTTTTTTAGGGGATCTTACGAACCCCAGGTCCCCTGCATTGCATGCAGATTCATTACCAGCTGAGCCATAAGGGAAGCCCAAGAATACTGGAGCAGGTAGCCTATCCCTTCTCTATGAGATCTTTCTGACCCAGGAATCGAACCAAGGTCTCCGGCATTGCAGGGGGATTCTTCACAAACTGAGCTATCAGGGAAACCAAAAATCTGACACTTGTAGTTTGTTTCCTCTTGTCTCTCAGTGAGTCATTTCAGTTGCTCAGTTGTGTCCGACTCTTTGTGACCCCATGGACTGCAGCACACCAGGCCTCCCTGTCCATCACCAACTCCCAGAGCCTACTCAAACTCATGTCTGTTGAGTCGGTGATACCATCCAACCATCTCATCCTCTGTTGTCCCCTTCTCCTCCCACTTTCAATCTTTCCAGCATTAGAGTCTTTTTCAGTAAGTCACTTCTTCACATCATGTGGCCAAAGTGTTGGAGCTTCAACTTCAGCAGCAGTCCTTCCAATGAATATTCAGGATTGATGAATATTAATTACATGGTGGAATAATAAAGAGATTGAGAGATTTGGGGGACCAGTAATTTGGTCTTCCTTGGTGGCGCAGTGTTAAAGAATCAGCTTGCCAATGTAGGAGACATAGGTTCGATCCCTGGGTCAAAAAGATCCCCTACAGAAGGAAATGGCAATGAACTCCAGTATTCTTGTCTGGGAAATCTCAGAGACAGAGAAGCCTGGCTGGCTATAGTCCATGGAGTCACAATAATGTTCGGCACAATTGAACGACTAAATAGCAATAATTTGGAAGAAGGCAGGGACTTTGGACAGGGGCCAGCATTAAGAACAGAGAATTATGGAGACTTCAATAATACAAATTTCTGAGGTTCTCAAAAAATGTCTTTCCCCAAAGTTGTTTTTGTGGTTTTTAAAAGCTTCTCCACTCCCAGACCTTTATCTATGCTATTTCAATTGTTTATATGGATATATTAGTTTCATTCATTCTGTGACTGAGAGCTTCCTGTAATAAGAAACAGATTTACAAGAGAAAAACAAGTTTAAAACCATGTATGTATGATGTATACATAGAATACACAGAGGGGAACTGAACCTCTGTTCTGAACTTCAGAAGTGGCCTGAACCACTACTTTAAATATCATCTTCAGCTAAAGACAAAATATGTTGGAGATAGTGGCATTTATAGGGATTGAGCAGGAAACTCAGAGTAAACCAGGTGTGGCAGATTTAAGTCCTGTACCTTCCTCAGGTAAGTTTCTTGTGAGTTATTAATATTTTTCTCTTCCTGGCTCAAAGAAGGAGATACTCTTACAAATGGAGATTTCTCACATAAAGGTAAATTTCCCTTAGTGTATGTGTTGCTATGCTAAGTCACTTCAGTCGTGTCCGACTCTGTGCGACCCCATAGACAGCAGCCCACCAGGCTCCCCATCCCTGGAATTCTCCAGGCAAGAACATTGGAGTGGGTTGCCATTTCCTTCTCCAATGCATGACAGTGAAAAGTGAAAAGTGAAGTTCTGCCTGACTCTTAGCAACCCCATGGACTGCAGCCTACCAGGCTCCTCCATCCATGGGATTTTCCAGGCAAGAGTACTGGAATGGGTTGCCATTGCCTTCTCCAAGGTGCTCTCCCTAGAATGAGTGAAATTCAAAAAGATGCAGTCTCACTGCCAGCAAAATGTCTAGCTTCTATGGGCATGTTGGAAGAGAGGACAGAAACAGCTCACCATTGCCACCATTATGAAAGGCCCAGGAGCCCACAATGAGAGATGCAAATTCATATGAAACAAATGCATCTTTCTAGTACTTTCTCTCTAGGGTCACTTAGAAATGAAATTTGGAATAGATTAACACTTCTGGATCATCTACTCTGCGTCATGCATTGCGCTAGCTACTTAAACCTCTCATTTAATCCTAATAGCTATTCAAAGTATTTTTGTTATTAGTGCCTTTTCACAAATGATTTTCACAAAGATGTTGAAGTGAAGTGAAGTGACTCAGTCGTGTCTGACTCTTTGCGACCCCATGGACTGTATGTGTTAGCTGCTCAATTGTGTCCGACTCTTAGTGATCCCATGGACTGTAGCCTGCCAGGCTCCTCTGTCCATGGGATTCTCCAGGCTAGGATACTGGGGTGGGTAGCCATTCCCTTTTTCAGGGGATCTTCTTGACCCATGGATCCAACCCAGGTCTCCTATATTGCAGAAAGATTCTTCACCATCTGAGCGACCAGGGAAGGTTTCGGTATTAAATTCTGTTTTTATAGCTTCTCCTATGTCTGCTTTTTCTCAAAACCATCAGCTCATTATAATTCATATGCTTAAGAAGGATATTTAGGAGTGACATATTCTGGTACACTTTGTTAGAGATGGCACTATAGTATACCCAAGTATAGTGAAGTAAATTTTTACTAAGTGGAAAAAAATTTTTTATTCAAAAACACTGATTACGGGGAGTTTGTTAAAAGTATTAAAGAGAATTCATAAGGTTAACAAGCAGGCATTAAAAATACATTTTTTCTTTAAATAGGGGAAATTGATGAAAATGTAAACAGTGCAAGGAGGTTCCAAAATGCCATTAATGGCATTGCATACATTTTCTTTGAAAGAGTATGTGCTTTTATCTGTTCACCAAAATGCCAAATAGCTACCAGCAGTGATCTGTGAATTATTACTTTATCACCTGCCTTTTCTGTATATTTTACACAACATTCGTGTTTTGTGTTCGCATTCAAAAGCAATTGCTAAAGTTTTAAAACAAGGGAACAAGAGTCACCACAGAACAAAGGAACAGAAGCCTTTTTTTTTTTTTTTTTTTGGTCTAATTCCCCTCCCCCACTTAAGGCGTGACTTCCCGCCGCCTTCTTTCTTCAGGTTCTCAGTTCGGTCCGCTAACAAACGTATAAAGGGGCATCGCGAGGGCTGCAAGTTGGGCTATTTCGAGTCTCCAGGTTTCGCCATGTCTGGTCGCGGCAAAGGCGGAAAGGGTCTGGGTAAAGGGGGCGCCAAGCGCCACCGCAAAGTCCTTCGTGATAACATCCAGGGCATTACTAAGCCTGCCATTCGGCGCCTCGCTCGGCGTGGTGGTGTGAAGCGCATCTCCGGGCTCATCTACGAGGAGACTCGCGGGGTGCTGAAGGTGTTCCTGGAGAACGTAATCCGGGACGCGGTCACCTACACCGAGCACGCCAAGCGCAAGACTGTCACCGCCATGGACGTGGTCTACGCGCTCAAGCGACAGGGCCGCACCCTCTACGGCTTCGGAGGCTGAGTATCCGTATTCTCCGGTGTTCAACAAAAGGTCCTTTTAAGGGCCCCCACTCTTTCATTTGAGGAGCCGTGCTGCTTTGCTTTTGAGTTTTCTTTTTCCCGTTACTCTACGCTTCTTTTTTGGGAGCACTATTTCCACCCTTTGTTGTGAGTGTTTAGGTACATTTTACGCTTCCAGGCAATGTTTTGAAAATAATTTTGTATGTATTTTACTTTGTAACCTATTCAGTGAAATAATTGGTCTAATAACCTAGACATTCATAAATGGAGACAAGTATGTCACCCAAGTACATGTGGCTGAAGATTTAGCCAGAGTGGTATTTCTCTTGGAATACAAGAGAACGTCTACCAAGAGAGAGAGATAGACCCGAGTTTAGACATGAAGTTTTACGGTTCGATCACAGTGATAGGTCTAGGTGTCCCCGTGAAGCAAACCTATGACTGTTGAATAGTCATTAACACTAGTGGGGAAGGATGGTAAAGTACAAGCTCACTGTAATATCTGCAGAACAGTTGGTGAGGGTGGGATGCAATTAAATAGGATTTCAACAAAAACAAAGTCCTATTACAAATATATTCTGTACAATGAAAAAATACAAGGCAGCTTTATAAACCAGAACAACGAGTTTAAAATTTAAATCCTTGGTACAGAATTGGAAAGGAATAAGATTAGGAAATCCAGACCTAAACTCTGAAGGAGGTCTTAGCATTTTCCTAGAATCTTAGAAGCTATAGAAAGAAACACAAGGTCAAGGGGGAAACCTTGACTGATGTAGACACACATTCCAAAGAGTGATTGCCTCAGTTCAGTTCAGTCGCTCAGTCGTGTCTGACTGTTTGCGACCCTATGGACTGCAGTACACCAGGCCTCCCTGTCCACCAACTCCCAGAGCCTACTCAAACTCACGTCCGTTGTTCGGTGATGCCATCCAACCATCTCATCCTCTGTCATCCCCTTCTCCTGCCCTCGATATTTCCCAGCATCAAGGTCTTTTCCAATGAGTCAGTTCTTCGCATCAGGTGGCCAAAGTATTGGAGTTTCAGCTTCAGCATCAGTCCTTCCAATGAATATTCAGGACTGATTTCCTTTAGGATAGACTGTTTGGATCTCCTTGCAGTCCAACGGACTCTCAAGTCTTTTCCAACACCACAGTTCAAAAGCATCAATTCTTCGGTGCTCAGCTTTCTTTATAGTCCAACTCTTACATCCATACATGACTAATGGAAAACCATAGCCGTGACTAGATGGATCTTTGTTGGTAAAGTAATATCTCTGCGTTTTAATATGCTGTCTAGGTTGGCCATAGCTTTTCTTCCAAGGAGCATCTGTAGTCATCATCAGCAGTGATTTTGGACCCCCCAGAAATAATAAGCCAACTTTTTCAGTCTTCTCTTCCACTTTCATCAAGAGGCTCTTTAGTTCTTTGCTTTCTGCCATAAGAGTGGTGTCATCTGCGTATCTAAGGTTATTGATATTTCTTCCAGCAATCTAGATTCCAGCTTGTGCTTCATCCAGTCCAGCATTTCTCATGATGTACACTGCATATAAGTTAAATAAGCAGAGTGACCATATACAGCATTGATATACTCCTTTCTCGATTTGGAACCAGTCTGTTGTTCCATATCCAGTTCTAACTTTTGCTTCTTGTCCTGCATACAGATTTCTCAGAGAGCAGGTCAGGTGGTCTGGTATTCACATCTCTTTAAGAATTTTCCACAGTTTGTTATGATCCACACAGTCCAAGGCTTTGGCATAGTCAATAAAGCAGAAATAGATGTTTTTCTGGAACTCTTGCTTTTTCAATGATGCAGTGGATGTTGGCAATTTAATCTCTGGTTCCTCTGCCTTTTCTAAACCGGCTTGAATATCTGGAAGTTCATGGTTCACATACTGTTGAAGCCTGGCTCAGAGAATGTTTATCATTACATTGCTAGCCTGAGAGATGAGTACAGTTGTGCAGTAGTTTGAACATTCTTTTGCATTGCCTTTCTTTGGGATTGGAATGAAAACTGACTTTTTCCAGTCCTGTGGCTACTGCTGAGTTTTCCACATTTGCTGACATATTGAGTGCAGCACTTTCTCAGCATCTTCTTTTAGGATTTGAAATAGCTCAACTGGAATTCCATCACCTCCACGAATGTTGTTCATAGTGATGCTTCCTCAGACTTACTTGACTTCACATTCCAAGATGTCTGGCTCTAGATGAGTGAGCACACTATTGTGTTTATCTGGGTCGTGAAGATTTTTTTGTATAGTTCTTTTTTGTATTCTTGCCATCTCTTCTTAACATCTTCTGCTTCTGTTAGGTCCATACCATTTCTGTCCTTTATTGTGCTCACCTTTGCATGAAATGTTCTCTTGGTACATCTAATTTTCTTGAAGAGATCTCTAGTCTTTCCCATTCTATTGTTTTCCTCTCTTTCTTGGCATTGATCACTAAGAAAGGGTAGCAATTGCCGACATGTAAAAAAAAAAAAAAAAAAAGACAAAATGACTAGGTTTACATATTACATATTTTTATATCTGAAGCTAAAAATTCCCTTGTCTCATCAATATTTAATCTTTGTAAAATCAAATGCTAAATATTCATCTAGCCAGTCTCCCAACTCAGGAATATTTTTTCAACAACCCTAGCCCCATCTCTGAAACACTATCAAAGATAACAGGATCTCTGTTTCCCAGAAAGAGAGGGGGCTAACTTCCCTTATTACAAGATTACAAATTGCCATGTCTACTAATTTTTGAGCAGATTGTATCCATTTAGCTGTGTAAAAGAGCGATTTCTCTCCTTGCTTTGCAGTCCCTTTAGCAAAATTGTCTGTGATGTGCTTCACATTCTGGTTTAATGCTTATTTAGTAATAAAGCTTTTCTGTTTTTACTCCCTTTGTGCAGAGGTTTTTCTGAATTGGTAGGTATTACTTTTAGCTATATTCCCGAAACATTTTCTGAGGATCTATTACTATTTTTGTGGCTTTCCATTGACGTCTTGAATAATTCTGACAGAAGTCTCTCGGTTCTTAAAAACAAACAAAAACCCCCACAGAAAAAAAATGCTTAAATATTCAGTACATAATTTAATACTATCTTATACGTAGTGTTTTAGTATTTGTGTTTAGAAATATATTATTGTATTTATAGCCTGATTTCTTTTTGATATTACCTTCTCTAAACCTAGACCACCAAATTTTGAATAATGAAGCCATTAAGATATTTCCTATTTAACACTTAAGGTTTGTTCTCTCGTTTACATTTATAATTAGGCATATAAATTGTGACAATTGTTCTGTTGTATATATTGTGCAATATTTGAAAAAAGAGGACAAATCAAAAACAGAAACTATACATCCCTATATTAACCAGGTAAAATGTTATCAGTGTAAATGTTTAACAGCTTTACTTTTTAGGTTGGGTGGACAATACTTGCATGCATATAAAGGACATATTGCCAACAGATTTTGTTCCTAAGTATAAATACCTTCTCATTGGGAGGCAACAGTAGCAAATACAGCATATATCGAAGAGGAAATGTCAATATCCTCACTATTTATAATACCATACCTATACTGGGGATTCCATGCCACTCCATACTGATAATATTAATTACTATTATACATTGACCAGACTGATGGTTGCTGTTTTTCTTTACAGTTAACTCTAAGGCCCCTGCTACAAAATATTGGGCTTCCCTTGTGACTCAGCTGGGAAAGAATCTGCCTGCGATGTGGGAGACCTGGGTTCGATCACTGGGTTGGGAAGATCTCCTGAGGAAGGGAAAGGCTACCCACTCCAGTATCCTGGCCTGAAGAATTCCATGAACTATACTCTGTGGGGTTGCAAAGAGTTGGACACAACTGAGTGACTTTCACAAAATATAGATCTGAAATTGAGGTTTTCAGAAGCATCAAAGAGCTTTAAAAAATAACTGTACCTGATACTGTCAAGCTCTACTACAGGATTTCTTTAAGATTTTCCAAGCCATATCAGAAGCAGGGTGCTTAATACAAAATCAACAAAGCAAGAGTTAATCACACTGGCTGAATGAAATGATTTGATTATGGCTAAAAGTCTTTTATTAAAACCTTCTAAAAAAAAAAAAAGCCAAACATTTTTATACTTTTGCTACCTTTTTCTAACTGATTCCTCAAATTTTAGAAAAATATTTAGATAACTGAACTTTTGATAAACTGTCAGGAATACTAACAATGTTTTTGAAAATATAAAATACACATTGCTAGGTTGTGTTTACAAAACAATACAGAACAGTGATTGGATTTTGTTAAAACTCCTTTTCATAGGAATGTGATTATTAACACAGGCTTAAAACTAAGCGTGAAAGTGTTACTCGCTCGGTTGTATCTGACTCTTTGCGACCCCATAGACAGTAATCTGCCAGGCTCCTCCATCCAGGGGATTTTCAGGCAAGAATACTGGAGTGAGTAGCCATTCCCTTCTCCAGGGGATCTTCCTTTCCCAGGAAGTCAACCCAAATTTCCTGCGTCTCCTCTGTAAACAAGAAGGAAGACCTTCATCCCTTTTCACAACTGTGTCATATAAACAAACCAACTTGTTGGTTCAGTGGTTAAGAATCTACCTGTGCTCTAGAAATCCAAGAGCCACAACTGAGCCCATGTGCAGCAACTACTGAAGACCACGAGCCCTAGAACCCGTGCTCCACAACAAGAGAGTAGCCCCAGCTCTCTGCAAGTGGAGAAAGCCTGCATGCAGTAGCAAAGACTCAGCACAGCCAGTAATAAATAAAAATAAAAATTTTTTAAAAGCAGACCAAGTTGAACAAAAGATACAAATTTAAATGTTTTATTATATACCTATCTAAGAGTCTGGTCATGTTTGATCAAATTCTTGATCTTGGCTTCCTAAACATTTTGAAATATGTATTTCTTATACTAGTTGCAGAGCTGTAATTCTGCTGCAGAGGAACAAGTGAAACTCAAAAGATGCATTAAGTATTTTATATGATTCAGCGGTCGTCCATCTCCTTGAACCGTTATTTTAAGCCTTAACTTACCCCATGTCTTTTTCCTTTTCTCAAGCTGTATGTTTAAATTCATTTTTTTAAAAATCAGGCATCTCTAGCATTTTAATTTGAGTCTTTTTATGCCCTGGGAGAACTTGCCTCATAGTTTCGCTGGAGGCTCCCAGGGCATCAAGGTAATTTCCCACAGGTTGGTGAGGGATCAAATATGGAAATGGAAAACACTAAGGATATTAAAGCAAGTAAACTAGGAGAGAGAAGATAGTCCTCCCACCAAGGTGGGAGCATGGTGGTACTGAGAATTGATGTTTCCAAATAATTTTGAAGGAAAAATCAGAAGATTTCTAGAAGAATTGAATGGAGAATGAAGTCATTATCAATTAAATCAGGGAGTGATTAAATGAAAGATTAGGAAGAGGGAATACCAAAGATTCTAGTCTGGGCATGTTAATTTTAGGATGTCAAACATCCATGTGAAGAAAACAATTAGGGGGTAGGAGGAATTTCCTGGCAGTCTGGTAGTTACAATTCAGCACTTTCACTGCTGAGACCCTGGTCAGGGAACAAAGATAGCACAAGTCACTTTACAAAAAAAAAAAGAAAAGAAAAGAAAAGAAAAAAAATAAGACAGAAAAGAAAGAAATTGAGGTTATGTCTGTCTGGAGTTTAAGAGAGAAGCCTGAGTTGGCAATATAAAGTTGGAAGTCATTGATATACAGATGGTATTTAAAGTCTGAGCTTGGTCAGATCTTCAAGGGGGTGAGTATAGAGCAAGAAGCAGTAAAAACTTAGGCCTGTATCCCCCAAAATTAATGGTCTGTGAAGAGATGAACTAACATAAGATACAGAGCCTCTGATAAAATAGAACCAAGTGAAAAAAGCACATCAAAGAGAAATTATAGGATCAATTATGTCAGTGTTTCCAATAGATTAAATAAAGTGAAGATTAGCTATTGGCCATTGGATGTATCAATCGGAGGATGATTTTATATTAGTTTACTTTCTGTCTTTTCTCTAGTAGGAAAAAAGTGGGGACTTTTCCTCCTCGTACAATATCTGAAATCTAGCAGTTATTCAATAATTAATAAATAAATGAATTAGTTAACTAACATTCCTGCTGCTGTCAACAGAGAGCTCTTCTTACTGACTGTCCTACAGTGTACTCACTAGGGTAGAGTCCTGAGCAAGCAATGGAACTGTGTTAAGCAATACATGCTAATTCTCAGGGCATTTAGTCACAATATATATTTTTCTATTTGTTACAGTTTTAAACTTATATGCAGAGTACATCATGAGAAACGCTGGACTGGAAGAAGCACAAGCTGGAATCAAGATTGACAGGAGAAATATCAGTCACCACAGATATGCAGATGACACCACCCTTATGGCAGAAAGTGAAGAGGAGCTAAAAAGCCTCTTGATGAAAGTGAAAGAGGAGAGTGAAAAAGTTGGCTTAAAGCTCAACATTCAGAAAACGAAGATCATGGCATCTGTTCCCATCACTTCATGGTTGAAAGAGATGGGAATACCAGACCACCTAACCTGCCTCTTGAGAAATCCGTATGCAGGTCAGGAGTAATAGTTAGAACTGGACATGGAACAACAGACTGGTTCCAAACAGGAAAAGGAGTACGTCAAAGCTGTATATTGTCACCCTACTTATTTAACTTATATGCAGAGAACATCATGAGAAAGGCTGGACTGGAAGAAACACAGGCTGGAATCAAGATTGCCGGGAGAAATATCAATAACCTCAGATATGCAGATGACACCACCCTTATGGCAGGAATTGAGGAGCTAAAAAGCCTCTTGATGAAAGTGAAAGTGGTGAGTGAAAAAGTTGGCTTAAAGCTCAACATTCAGAAAATGAAGATCATGGCATCTGGCCCCATCACTTCATGGGAAATAGATGGGGAAACAGTAGAAACAGTGTCAGACTTTATTTTGGGGGGCTCCAAAATCACTGCAGATGGTGACTGCAGCCATGAAATTAAAAGACGCTTACTCCTTGGAAGAAAAGTTATGACCAACCTAGATAGTATATTCAAAAGCAGAGACATTACTTTGCCAACAAAGGTCCATCTAGTCAAGCTATAGTTTTTCCGGTAGTCATGTATGGATATGAGATTTGGACTGTGAAGAAGGCTGAACACTGAAGAATTGATGCTTTTGAAGTGTGGTGTTGGAGAACTCTTGAGAGTCCCTTGGACTGCAAGAAGATCCAACCAGTCCATTCTGAAGGAGATAAACCCTGGGATTTCTTTGTAAGAATGATGCTAAAGCTGAAGCTCCAATACTTTGGCCACCTCATGTGAAGAGTTGACACATTGGAAAAGACCCTGATGCTGGGAGGGATTGGGGGCAGGAGGAGAAGGGGACAACCGAGGATGAGATGGCTGGATGGCATCACGGACTCGATGGACTGAGTCTGAGTGAACTCCAGGAGATGGTGGTGGACAGGGAGGCCTGGCGTGCTGCGATTCATGGGGTCGCAAAGAGTCAGACACAACTGAATGACTGAACTGAACTGAACTGAACTGAAGTGGAAAATTCACATTTATAGAAAAAATTAAAAAATCCCACAGAACTCTCAGAAAACCTCTTAACTCTAAAATGCAACTATCTTTACCATTTCTAATGGACCAGGTTTGCTTATAAAAGGTACGATTTCTTATAGAAAATAAAAGCTAATAAGATGAGAATCAAGTGCTATTTACTATGATTATCCATCATGTATTAGTTAACTTCATGCAAAATATTACAATATTTCCCCAGATTAATATTGTCAAGTCAATTTTTGCCACAAAAAAGAATTATGAGCCCCTTTTAAAAGAAGTGAATAAAGTGAAACAAAAAATTATTCAAAATAGCTTACCTCTAATCCCCACACTCCCTCCCTCAAATTTAAATTCCAGACTTACTACAAGTGAATAATGTGTCCAGTTATAAATGAATTCTTCTGCAACATCACTGAAATCTGTCTCAATGAACAGTTTCTTAGCTTAATGGATTTTAAATTACCTTAAAACTGAAGTCTTTATGGAGGAGTTCTGCCTTATCCACCAAATGTACTGTCATATTCAAACAGGTCAGCATTCAAGGTTATATTTGTCAAAGATTCAGAGGAAATCACAAAGTTCATCTGAATGATTTTCTTTCCCTTTTAATTAGTTCCTGATACAGTGTTGCAGTATGCCATTGTTATTTTACTATGTGAGTCACCACATTCGGAATTAAAAGATAAGTAAGTGATTAAAGGTAAGTATGTGATTGCCAGGACTATGTTGTTTCCTCAGAGTGCACTATCTATAAAGTACTTTATTGTGTTGAGTTTCAAATATCTTTAAGTATGAAAAGAATCATAAGTGGACGAGGAATCAGTAAACCTGGATTCTACTCTAGACTCTCCTTCCCACAGTCAGCTAGGTGACCTTGGGCAATTTCTTTAACTTCTTTGGCTTCAGTTTCAAAAAAATTTATTGAATGGATCCTCAAATTTCATCTAGTCTAACTTTCAATTCCAAGCAAAAATTGCCTCTGCATTTCCCCTAAGAAACAGTCAGTTTCTCATATGTAAAATTGGCAGTTAGAACTAGATGATGACTAAGGTTTTTCCTGATTTCTAAAATTCCTGGTGTTGTTATTAAAACTCAGTAAATGTCATGTATATTTTTCCCATTGAAAGTTTATTAAATAGCCCTTTACATAACCAAACAAGATTTTCTGTTAACCCAGATAAAATTAAGAAACTCAGATCACCATCAAGTTGGCCCTCATCTTTCAAGTCTCCACAGTTTTTGATCCACTTCTGATTTTATCTCCATGACCAGGAACTATGCAAAACTATAAGAATCTTGGATACTTTTGATGTTTTTCGAAAGTAGATGAAGTGGTGACAGTGATTTATTCCAAAATAAAAATGAACTGAGATTGGATTCAGTCTATATACCATCTAATATTCCAATGGATAAAAAGTATCTTTCTTGCTTTGGAACACAGGTTCAGACTTGATAACTTCTCTCAGATAACAAAGATATATTTTACATTAAATATATGAATAAACAAATAAAAAGCAAAGAGTCTGACTGAAGAGGGGACCATGGATTACAGTCTTCACTCCATTACTAACTTTGTTTACCTAAGTCTTTTTCCTTCTTTATTCATCTGCATAGTTAATGCTTCCCCTTAAATTGAAGTTGAAGATGGAAAGAAACAGAATTGTTCAGGGAGTTTGGTATTTGCTTTTCAGATGTCAGCTAGTTTAGTTCTTTTGTCAGAAATTACTTATCAGGCCTACATGAGGAATTTTATAATCAGAATTTGCTGACAAGATGATAAGGAAATAGAGACCTAGATTCAAAATCTTTCCTTTCCCTGTGATCACAATTCCAATGAATTAATTTATCTTTTACTTTAAAAAGAAACTCTCTAGGAAGTTTTCAAGCTTCCTGTTTCCCCAAATCTTCTGGCCCTTGCAAATATTTTATTATACTATGTAGTATAATGGAGAGGTACAATTAAAGAAATAGAAGTATAATAATATCTTGGCATAACACAGCACATTTATTTATAGACAGACAAACTGTCAACTACAAATTGGTACTTGCCATCTACCTCTACAAGGATTAAATCATGTGCTGCTACAGCTGCTGACTTTCAACAACACCTCAAAGGAGCTCAGGGCAGAGAGCAGAAATGAGGCTACCCTGCTCTCTGCCCTGAACTCCTTTGGCAGGACAGGTCTTCAGATAGATATTTTTAGGAGCTGATTTTATGAGCCCAATTCTTGTATCTCCTCATATCTAGAAAATCACTAAAATCATTCATGGTGACACCTGTTTATCGTGACTAGCAGTCACCTACAAGAGACTAGCAGAAACTTTCGCAAAAAAATATGTGCTTGATTACATGTACTTTCTCTTCATCAAAATCACATATTTTACACCTTCCCCTCCACTTCTTTGGAGCAGTTTCTCAGAGCTATCTGAGGTGCTGTCTCTCAGGCTCTAGTCCTCACTTTGCCTGAAATAAAACTTGACTCACAACTCTCACATTGTGTGTTTTTGTTGACAAAACCATAAATTAAATGTCATACCCTGGTGCCCATGGGGGATTAGTCCCATGATCCCCACACGGATACCAAAATCCATGGATGTCAGTCCCTTATATAAAATGGTATAGTCCAACTGGCCCTCCTTATCTGTAGATGCAGAATACCCATATCTGGAGGGCTGACTGTATAGTTGATAAAACAAAGTTGGAAACAATAATGCACCATGCCTCAGAAATTAAAGTTGATTAGATTTGAACTTCTACTTTGATTTGATAGCTTAGTCAGTGAAAGCATAGGCTTAGCTTTGCTCTTTGGTGTGAAGGGAAAGACACTAAAAAGACAACTCATTTTAATATACTAAAAGTCCTACTTGATGGCTTTCTAGTGACATCAATAGAAGTTGCCAGTGATACTTTGTATGCTTATACTTTAGCACTCATTACTCTGACCCAGATACAAAGCATGTTGCAATTCCTAAAAAAGAAAAGAAAAAAAAAAGAGAGAGAGAGAGAGAGAGAGAATTTGGGAATAAGCCTAATTGGTGTAGAGAAAGGAAGTGGGACAAGACTAGTTGGAGCAGTCTCCTACCAGCTGAAAGTTAGTCTATACCAAAATGAAAAAAGGGTATAAACCCACATTTGATGAAGGCCAGAATCAGTGTAACCCAAGGGACATGAAATGAAGAGGTACATCAAAGCCTCAGAGCAGGGAAGTTTCTAAGAACAGTTGGGATAAGGTCATTCTTTTGAGATAATCGGGCAAGGTGATACAAATGATTCTGCAAGCAGTCAACAGTCAATCCCTGAAAAGTGGTCAGCAAAAATTAGGCCAATGTTTTAGGCCTGGATCTCAATTTCAAAAGAGACACAGAAAAAGAACTGAACTTCAGATCGGAACCAAAGTCCAGTTAAACAGCCAGTAGCAGATGGTGGCGTAAGAGAGAAAATCTAAAGCCTGAGCTTACAAAGTGTCCCAGGGGCCCAGATCAATTTCAGAGGCATAGCACACACTAGGCTTTTTCCAAACCTCCACCTGCTAAAACAGAATGGTTCTTATTGGGTCAAGAATATGTCAGAACTGAGCCTTCGTAGGCTGATACCACTAAGATAGACAAGTACTATCCATGGCTCTTTAGCAGGAATGTACTTTTTGTTGTTGTTCAGTTGCTAAGTTGAGTTCAACTCTTTGCAACTCTATGGACTGCAGCATACCAGGCTTCCCTGTCCTTCACTATCTCCCAGAGTTTGTCCATTGAGTCAGTGATGCCATCCAATCATCTCATCCTCTGTCACCCCCTTCTCATCCTGTCCTCAATCTTTCTCAGCATCAGGGTCTTTTCCAATGAGTGGGCTCTTCACATCAGGTGGCCAAAGTACTGGAGCCTCAGCTTCAGCATCAGTCCCTCCAATGAATATTCAGGGTTGATTTCCTTTAACATAGTTATTACCTTATTTATTCCATTAGCACCCTGAGATAGTTAAGTAGATGAGATTTCAGTTTTAAAAATGAATATCATTCAAGTTTCAATAGGTTAAATTACTTCCAGAAATCAAACATTCAAGAAAAATAAAACTTGGGTAGACCTCAAAACTAGTCCAGTGCTTTTCCTGTAAAACTACTGCTGGGATTCTTCCTGATACCTCAGCAGCTAAAATAGCTGACTGGCAGGGGTCATGATACCTCTTTCATTGTGTAAAGTTATGCAACTCCCACCAAAACAGGAAATGGGAATTCTTGAACTTGACAAAATGAGGCAATTAGCAAAGACATTATTTAATGTGCCATAGTATTATTTTCTTTGTAATGCTAAAAGACATTAAATAAGCATGAACAAGAAAAACAAGTATTTAAAAATAATTAAAATAACCTTTGAATATTTAGTTTATATGTACAAACACACACACTTTCTAAAAACAGTTCCTTGAATTTGAGAACAGTTTTTAAACTTTCAGGCAAATGTCAAACTTCTCAGGTTCTGTGGAGATTTTTTAAAAAATTGTAACACCCCAGAAAACTGACTTGAAAAGTTATTTGGTAGAGTTGACATGTCTACAGAAAAGCAGTGTGCTATAAAGAACATACTCTGTGAGACAGACAGCATCTAGACTGCCTGCATTCCCCTGAATCCAGTTTTTAATACTCTAAAACAGCTATTATTCATTTATGAACTCCAAATTCCTCTACAGACTACCACAGGTTCAACAGCAAGATACCAGAGCTAAGATTCTCAGGAAACCCACAAAAGCTAGGAAATACAATTAGCATCATCATGATGCAGTCCCTAGATTAACACCAAACACACTTAAACACAGACACATAAACTGCCAAAGGTCAGCAGTACAAGATTCTGTTTTCTATTCACTCACCTTTACTCAATGGTTCATAGAGTAATGATGTGCCAAGCACTGCTCTAGATGTTTAGGGTACAAATGTGAGTTAGATACTATCTCATGTAGCTCACATTCTAGTTAGAGGGACTGAAACTAGAAACTTGATAATTAAACTTTTGTGTGATAAGAACAGTACACTATGACAGAATCACTGGCAGATAAGGAAGCTAAGAGGAAAGAACTCATTCTATGTGTGTTTTGGAAAAGATGAGTGTCTTTAAGAAGAGATGGTTTGTGGCAGGGAGTAGAGGGGTTAGCAAGTAGGTAGGAGACTGATGTTCCTGATATATTTGCTCTTTGTCCCAAATTCCTGGCACAAGGTTCCTAAGACTCTTGGAATTTACTGAGTGAAAGGAGTGTCTTCTGTATTTTTAATGACCTCCTTTCAGCCAAACTTGAGCTTATGCTAATGAGGTGATGACTGGTGAGCCCCCACTTAGCTCAGGATGAGGGTTGGTTGTCAGAGGAACCAACCTTGAGATTAGAGGTTGCAACTATCATCCCTACCACCTGAGCTCCTGGGAGATGAGAGGGGGCTGAAAGTTGAGCTCCATCACCAAAGATTTAGTCAGTTATGCCTAACTAATGAGACTTCGATAAAAACTCCTAAACAACTTGGCATGGAGAGTTTCAAGGTTGGTGAGCACATCAAGATACAAGGAAGTTGACACACTTGGAGAGAGAATAAAAGCTCCATGAACTGAAGTACCCCTACCCCCATGAATACCTTGCCCTTTTACATGTCTCCCACTTGGCTGCTCTTATAATAAACCATTAATAACAGTAAAGTGTTTTCCAAAGTTCCTTGAGTCATTCTAATGAACTATCAAACCTAAAATGAGTCATTAGGACTTTCTGAATTTACAGCTGGTTGGTCAGAAGTACTGGGACTTTTGACTGGCATCTGAAGTGGGGACAGTCTTGAGGGATTGACCTCTTAACCTGTGGGGTCTTTGCTAACTACAGATAGCATCAGCATTGAATTGAATGGTAGGATATCATTTGGGGTCAGAGAATCTGAGACTGAATAATCAGTTCATGTTAGAAAGCACTACAAACAGGTCAAGTGTCTTTTTAACCATTTCTTTATGAGTTATCAGTTCAGTTCAGTTCAGTTGTTCTGTCGTGTCCAACTCTTTGTGACCCCATGAACCGCAGCACGCCAGGCCTCCCTGTCCATCATCAACTACTGGAGTATACCCAACCCCATGTCCACTGAGTCAGTGATGCCATCCAACCATCTCATCCTCTGCCATCCCCTTTTCCTCCTGCACTCAATCTTTCCCAGCATCAGGGTCTTTTCAAAAGAGTCAGCTCTTCACATTAGGTGGCCAAAGTATTGGAATTTCAGCTTCAACATCAGTCCTTCCAATGAACACCCAGGACTGATCTCCTTTAGGATGGACTGGTTGGATCTCCTTGCAGTCCAAGGGACTCTCAAGAGTTTCTCCAACACCACACTTCAAAAGCATCAATTCCTCGGTGCTCAGCTTTCTTTATAGAAAAAATCCATACATGACCACTGGAAAAACCATAGCCTTGACTAGACGGACCTTTGTGGACAAAATAATGTCTCTGCTTTTTAATATGCTGTCTAGTTTGGTCATAACTTTCCTTCCAAGGAGTAAACGTCTTTTAATTTCTTGGCTGCAATCACCATCCTCAGTGATTTTGGAGCCCCCAAAAATAAAGTCAACCACTGTTTCCCCATCTATTTCCCATGAAGTGATGGGACCAGATGCCATGATCTTCGTTTTCTGAATGTTGAGCTTTAAGCCAACTTTTTCACTCTCCTCTTTCACTTCATCAAGAGGCTCTTTAGTTCTTCTTCACTTTCTGCCATAAGGGTGGTGTCATCTGCATATCTGAGGTTATTGATATTTCTCCCAGCAATCTTGATTCCAGCTTGAGTCATACAGCTCACTATTTGCAAAGGCCTAGGTCTTTCAGGAAACTTGTCAAGATAATGTTGTTTGATAAACTGTAGCAAAGACTGTTTGTCAGCATCCATTTTCATATTCTTCCTGTTAGTAATAGAATCTTATGAGCTATATCTGTGTGCAAAGCTTCTGAGCCAGAGACTACATTTCCATACTCCTTCGCAGTTAGGCATGAGAGAAATTTAGACAATGATATGCAAGCAGCAGTGATGTGTGTGACCTTTGGTCATATTTTGACAAAAAACCTCTTGTCCTCTTCTTTCTCTCTCCTCACTAAAGCAGTCGGCTACAGCACAGACATGATATTGGGAGCCAATTTGACCACATAGACAACGTCACCACACTAGGAGAGAGCAAGCAATAGGCAGAAGGACTCTCAGGCTCGGATGGCCTCCTGTAGCAGTGCTGCATGACCACCTTTGGTCTGTTGCTTGAGCCATAATATTTCAAGGTCTCTTGATTATCACAACTTACTGTGTAACCCTAAATAACACAGGGATAAATCCTCATTAAAAGTACAACTGAATTCACAGCTGCACTATTTACAATAGCCAACACATGGAAGCAAGCCAAGTGCCCATCAACAATGGATTGGCTTAAGAAGATGTGGTATGTATAAACAATGGAATATTAGCCATAAAAAAGAATAAAATAATGCCATTTGCAGAACATAGATGGATCTAAAGAGTATTATGCTTAGTGAAGTAACTTAGAGAAAGACAAACACTATATGAAATCACTTATATGTAGAATCTGGAAAATAGTACAAATGAATCTATGCACAAAACAGAAACAGACTCACAGACATAGAAAACAAATTTATGGTTATGAAAGAGGAGAAGGGAGGGAGAGACAAATTCGGGGTATGGCATTAACAGATACAACTACTATACATAAAATAGACAAACAATAAGGATTTACTGTATAGCACAGGGCTTTATAACCTTTATCTTGTAATAAGCTATAGAAAAAAAGAGTCACTATGCTGTACACCTGAAACTAATATTGTAAATCAACAACACTTCAATTTTTCAAAATACAATTGATATTACTTAATATGTTACTCTTTCCAAAGGTATCTGCACATGGAATCTAAAAATCAAAGAATGCATAAATTCCAAAAAAAAAAAAAATATGCCCTGGAATGATAAGAGGAAAAACATAGACATGAAATAGACTTTACAATATTAGTTCGAACATAGTATATTATCTGCTATCAGACATTTTTTCACATTTCTAAATTTGCTATTGTTTAAGAATATTGAAAGATAAATAAAAGTAGAAATAATATAATGAAACTGCATGTACCCATTATTTAGATTCAACAACTATCAAGATAACATTTTTATTAATCATATCATGAAAACTGATATTCCTACTTTCAAAGATAAGAAAGTATCATGTTCAGAGACACTGCTGAAATGCTGAAACTAATCTAAAAATCATAGTCTAACACCCTCTTTTTTATAGCCAAGTAAACCAAACCCCTAAATACAAACATGACCTAATCAAAGCCATTTAATTAGTAACAGCTGGTATAAGAATCAGTTTCCACTTTATCATACCGCTATTTAATATTAAATACTGTTTAGTTTATTTGAACCTTTTGAAAATAACTGATGAAACATGGTAAAGCCTTTTTTCCATAAATTCATTAAAACAGACTATTCACCAGATGAGTCTTTTCTACCTAAAATATTTTCCTAAGAATACAAGTTACAAAACAACTCTTCCACTTATCCCCTTTTACATCTAAATGTACTATAATAGAAACAGTTCATCAATCAAGAGTTCAGAGAAATAATCATATAGAATTTTACCGTAAAATCATGACCTTTCTGGATTTGTCTTTTGATAATGCTAAGACAGGAATAAACACATGATGAACTTGTTAATGAACTACTAAAGGAAACCAGAGTATACACATGTGTATCCTTGGATTGAGTCTCAATAAAGTTAGGAAGTTAAGTCCTAGCTGGAGACCAGAAAACCAGCAGAAAATACCTACAGCCATGGCACAGCATATTTTAGAAAAAATAAAGATCAACAATAGATATTAATTTTCTTAAGCTGTCATTCTAATACTGGCACAGGGGTTTTAAAATGCTGAAACAATTCCTAAACTGGGCTTGAAAACCATTTCACCTATTAAACTTTGCATTTCATTTAGAAGAAAACCGCAGGTTTTATGGTTCATATTTATTGAATATTTAACAGTTGGCTTCAAAGTGGTTATATTGCTTGAAAAGAGAACAGCTGGATTATTTTAAGTAATATTGAGATGATCTTGAGAATTATATTTTAGATTGCCAGCATATCTTTGAAGAAATGCTTCATTTCTCTCCTCAGACTGTGACCTACTTTCTCCTTAGGTTGCTTCTGCTGCTGCTAAGTTGCTTCAGTCGTGTCCGACTCTGTGCGACCCCATAGACGGCAGCCCACCAGGCTCCCCCGTCCCTGGGATTCTCAAGGCAAGAACACTGGAGTGGGTTGTCATTTCCTTCTCCAATGCATGAAAGTGAAAAGTGAAAGTGAAGTCACTCGGTCTCCGACTTTTTGTGACCCCATGGAGTGCAGCCTACCAGGCTCCTCCGCCCATGGGATTCTCCAGGCAAGAGTACTGGAGTGGGTTGCTATTGCCTTTTCCTTCTCCTTAGGTTACCACCATTCATTTATCCAGTCACTCATTTATTTGGCAAACATCAAGTTCTGTGTTAGATAAGCAGCATACAACAATGAATGAAAAAACTCCTGCCCTCACTGAACTTATATTCCAGTGTTAGAGATAAATCATAAAACAAACAAGCAAAAACAGGTTCAGTTCAGTTCAGTTCAGTTCAATGATAAATGCCATACAAAACACAAGAGATAGGTTAAGAGGCTAAATAGTGATGGGTGGAGTGAGGGAACAAGGCTATTTTAGAAAGGTGATTAGAAAGGCCTCTCTGAGGAAGGAACTGAATAAAAAGGTTGAGGGAGTCATGAAGATAACAGTAGAGAGTGTTTCAGGCAGATGGAACAACAAGTACAATGGCCCTAATGAGGGACTGTGTCTGTGGGTTGGGAGCAGAGTAAGCAAGGAAGAAAGTAAGAAGAGGAAAGGTCAGAGAGGTAGAGGTGCAGTTTGTGTGGTGCCTCCTAGGCCATTTTAGACTTTGGCTTTTGTTCTGAGTGAGATGGGAGTCACCGAAAGGTTTTGATCAGGGAGTATATGAAATTAGTTGTATCTTTGATATAATTCCAGCTGCTGAATAGATAATAAACTGGAAAAGGAAATAGTTTTCTAGTAATTTTCTAGCCAAGAGATAATGGCAGTTTGTAATATGATGGTGGAAAGTGCCATATTTATTCTGAATATATTTTGAAGGTAGGTCTGGAGTGATCTTCTAAAAGATTAGATGTGGGGTATGTGAGCAAGAGGGTAATCTAAAATGATACCAAGGATTCTAATCTAAGCAATTAGGTAAATGATGATGCCATTTATTGAAAGGAGGCACACTAGGGGAGGAGCAGGCTAGGCATAGGTATGAAGAAGTCAATTTTGGACATGGTAAGTTTGAGCTGTTCATTAAACTTCCAAGTGAAGATACAGAGTGGACAGTTGGATACACAAGTCTAGAGTATAGGGGAGAACTCAGAACTAGAGTTAATGATACACTGTTGTTGTTTTAGTTATTAAGACATGTCCGACTCTTTTGCAACTCCATGGACTATAGCCCACCAGGCTCCTCAGTCCATGGGATTTCCCAGGCAAGAATACTGGAGTAAGTTGCTATTTCCTTCTCCAGGGGATCTTCCCTGACCAGAGATTAGACCCATGTCTCCTGCATTGGCAGGTGGATTCTTTACTGCTGAGCCACCTGGAAAGCCTTAATGATATATATGTGGTCCTTAAAGTTCTGAGACTGAGAATGAGACTGTCTGGTGATCATATTTTTGGATTGTGTAGCGGTTGAGGCATGGGTCATTCTAGAGAATTACTACACAATTGCAAAAGATTGAAACAACTATCTAATATCAGTAGATAAACTAAATGATGTTCACTGGTTTTAATCTTTATATCCTTTATTCTCAAGTACAAAAGTATATTCAGTCCTCTTACTTTTAACTTATTCTATTTTAAATAGTCAAAGTTTCAGCACTATTAAAACTCCACTGCTAATCACTAAGCTTCTAAAAGCCACAGTCTTATTCATTTTATAAGACTCATTCTTACAAAGCTCTTTTCTAGAACTTTTCCTCGCCTGGCTAGTGGCATTACCACATTAAAATATGAAACTTTCTTACTTTAAGACACCTCATTTCCATTATTTTCTATTTAAGTTCGAAGACCAATTAAAAATTGTTGTGCTCTTGTGACAACTACAGGGCAACAAATGAAAATTTCCCTGAAGATAAAGTTGTACAAAGACTCATAATTTCAGGACTCAAAAGATACCTTAAAAAAATCCTCAAAATTCATCAAATTATACACAGTAAATATGTACAGTTCTTTGCATATCAATTATACTTCACTGTTGCTGCTGCTGTGTTGCTTCAGTCGTGTCCGACTCTGTGCGACCCCATAGACGGCAGCCCACCAGGCTCTACCATCCCTGGGATTCTCCAGGCATGAATACTGGAGTGGGTTGCCATTTCCTTCTCCAGTGCATGAAAGTGAAAAGTGAAAATGAAGTCACTGAGTCGTGTCCAACTCTCAGTGACCCCATGGACTGCAGCCCACCAGGCTCCTCCGTCCATGGGATTTTCCAAGCAAAAGTACTGGAGTAGGGTGCCATTGCCTTCTCCACACTTCACTAAGCTGTTAAAAAAATTTTTTTTAATCTTTCATTCTGTATCACTGGATTGCTGTGCTGACTTTCTGTTACCACTAGTTTCAACTGATCTCTTTGGTAGATTCCCATTAATCCTTGTGTATTCGAATGTTGAGAGCAAATTATATACCATCTTCCTTGGTTCTGAGCTGCTCTCTGCATATATATGTGACCACACATTTAGAAGAAGACATAGATTAGCTAAGAGAAATGCAGATATACTTAGAAAATTAATCACAACAGCTTCAGATCTTCGTATAGTGTCTAAGAACATTAATTCTGGAGTCATACTGCCTGGGTTTGAGTTTTAGCACCATTACTTATTGGTTGTGTAACTCTAGAGAATGTACTAAAACATCTTCATGCCTCACTTTCCTCATCTTTAGAATGGAGATAGGAATAGGTCTCACTTCATAGAATTGTGAAAGTAAAAGTCACTCAGTTGTGTCCGACTCTTTGCAACCCCATGGACTGTAGTCCATGGAATTCTCCAGGCCAGAATACTGGAATGGGTAGCCTTTCTCTTCTCCAGGGGAATCTTCCCAACCCAGGTATTGAATCCAGGTCTCCCACATTGCAGGCGGATTCTTTACCAGCTGAGCTACAATGGAAGCCCAGGAATACTGGAGTGTGTAGGCTATCCCTTCTCCAGCAGATCTTCCAGACCCAGGAATCAAACTGGGGTCTCCTGCATTGCAGGTGGATTCTTTACCAACTGAGCAATCAGGGAAGCCCTTCACACAATTGTAGCAAGAATTAAATGAATATGTATAAAGCATCTACTATGTGCTTGGCACACAGTAAGCCTATGCGTGAATTGGGTGATAGAAGATTTTGATCAGAAGCTTGGGCAGGGGTTGAATAAAACAAAGCTCCATATGTCCATTTACTTGTCAAGATGTCAACCCCTTGCCACCTATTGGGGTTACAAGCCCCATATGGGAAAGAAGCAGGTATGTGTTAAATATTTCACATTTGCACAGTATGACTCACTCTTATCTTGAGTATTTTGCAAAGTAGAGACTGCTGCTGCTGCTGCTAAGTCACTTCAGTTGTGTCCTACTCTGTGCGACCCCATGGACTGCAGCCTACCAGGCTCCTCTGCCCATGGGATTTTCCAGGCAAGAGTACTGGAGTGGGTTGCCATTGCCTTCTCCAAAGTAGAGACTAGGGCTGCTAATTTAGTGATTTGTAAGGAATGAGGGTATACATACGTAGATGCACGTATGAACAAAATGTAAAAAAAAAATCCTAGAAAAAGGAAGATAAACATAATAAGAAAATATGTAAAGGGAAGGAAATTGGAGAGCAAAAATTGCTAAACCATCAAAGACCTCATTCCCACACTTGGCAACTATGCCTAAGCTGTCTATTTTTTTTTTTTTTTTTTTAAGTAAGAGGAACAATTTTTCTTAAATGCTTAATAGAAATCTTTTAAGTTCCACTAGTGATACAAAAGAGGCCCATCCTTTGGAGAAAATGTAGCAAAGAGTGTCTCAAGATGTAACATTCATAGATAATTATAAGTTCCTAAACATTAAATAACAATAACCAGATTCCTTCCTTAGTTTATCAATTCCATATGCCAGAGTAGGCTGCAGAATCTCTGAGACCCAAAAGATAGAATAAAGGATTGTAAGGAAGCCAGTGTGAAAAAGCATCTATCATTTCCACTTCTTGCTAAAGGTTGAAAAACCTAAATTAGGAGAAAAGCATAAAGATATATTTCCTTCCCTCAAAAAGCTGATAGTCTAGTCCAGGAAAGGTAGAGAGGTGACAAGACAAATGGAATGCAGTCCACTAAATACTAACTGATAGAGAGAAGCATTTTTTTTTCCATATGGGTCTATGGAAATCCAGGCAGTGAGTTTCAGTGAGGGGATGATGTCTGCATGGAGTTTTAAATGAGAAATAGGAGATAAATGATAAATAGGAAGTCTCACTATCTTCTCCTTGGATTATTGGAAGTATTCCCTATCTTCCCTCTGACCCACCCTCTCTGGCACATAAGAAAAATATGAAGAAGGACTTGAGTTGTCTAGGTAGGGAGAAATTGAGACGGGTCCAGCAAACATAGTTTTTATTTAGAACAAGGTAGCTTGACTGTGTATAAATTTGGGCCATATGCTTTTTCTTTCATTTTAACATTGGCCTTCCACATTACCATGAGTCTTTTAGAGTGACACACTATTTGACAATTTTATCTGCTATGTTATCCAAATACTTAATGACACAGATTGTAATTCCAAGCTACATAGATGCTCCCTTACTATGGACATCTTAGAAAAAAATTCAATAGCTGTGAACATTCTTTTTCATAAGGTTTGGTGAGATTTGTTGCTGCCAATATATGCCACATTTAATTTCTTAACTATCATCTGTGATATGTAATGAGTCAAATTCCTATGATAACAATCTTCTTTTATTTCCATGCATGGTAAATCAGTACCTCTCCCTTCTCCTCCTTAGCCCATTATGAGAACCAACAGAAAAAGGTCATTTCTAAAATCATAAGAAATATATTCTATATGAGTCTCCCTCTGTCATGGTACTCTTCCTGCGTCCTTCATTTTTAAAGAACATGTTCTTCTAAACTCTCTCTCTCTCATAAGCCTGTCAAACTTCTGTGGATCTAGAGTTTCTTATCACTCACAGACATACACACACTCATGGGACCTCCCCAAAAACCACCAAAATAGAGAAAGATTTAGTGATGTGTATTAAGAGCACTAGATCATGAGATAGGGAGCCTGAATTTTGGCCCTAATTCTACCATTGTTACATTGGATACAAATTTATTTTCTCAGGACCTCCATTTCTTCAACAGTAAAATAAGTTTGATGAACTACAAAGTCATATTCAGCTCTAGTTATTCTCCAAAAATTCTTTAAAATAAAATTTGCTTTGTTACAAATACATTTACCTTATACAATTTTACTATAAATTTTAAGAAAATTAAAACTTACCTTTTAAAATGTGTAAGATCCAGTCACTTCTTGTGAATTGTTTCCACAAGGCCTATGAAAGAAGAGTACTATAAGTTAAAAGCAAATGAACTTATAGACAAAAGATATTAAAGGTGGTAACCTCTTGGTGATATCTGTGGAAAGGAAATTATTCAAATAAATAGTTTGCTTTTACTAAATGCTTAAGGTAACAGAACTTGTGTGGACTGGCATAGTTCACATTATTTTCCCTCCTTCTAATGAGTGATATTAATACTATCACCACCAATGAAATAATTATTACTGACACTGTATAGAAACATACTGAAATATTATTCAGGCCATCGTTATGTTTTGAAATGAGAGGAAACTATTAAAGATCTCAACTTGCTTACAGAAGTTTTTTTTTTTTTTTTAAGTCACTTAACCAATAGTTTAAATGCAAATCATGCCAGTACACTCCAACATTATTTGAAGTCAACATGATTCCAAAAGAGTTAGTGCACCAAATGTAGTACTAAAGAAGAATCCTTGGAGTCACTAGGTCTTGCTGCTACACTCAAACCATCATAGACAGATGAGACTTTCTCCTATTTATAAAACTCTTTAGAGAGATGATTCCACAACTTTCCTCAGGATCCATTTCCAATATTTCACAATCAAGTTTCTTCCTTAAGGGTCTAACGAAAATCTTCCATGCTTTCTTAAGTTTATTTAACCATCTAAGAATAAAGAGACCATTGACTATCCTCTGCACCTAAGTAACTGATATTTTAAGATGATTATTAAATTATCTCTTAGGCCTCACTTCTCTGAGTTGATGAACACTGTTCCTTCAAGATTCCCCTCAGAACACATCTCTTATGTCCCATGACCTATTTTCTGTTACTCTAGGTAAATGCCTTGCTTCAGAATTTTGGTAAGGACTGCCTGGATTTGAGTTTCTCTTTTTATGTTTTACACTCGAAAACTCTTGAATTTACACGGAGTCTATAGTATCTGCTCCTTACCTAAGATTTTATCTCTCAGAATAATATTAAGCAATTGCCAATATTATCCAAAATATAGCTGTATAACCACAGTGCACAAAACATAAATTTAAAAAAATGTAAAAGTCCTAATTTAACCTCACAAAATAAGGCAATATAGTTTTAGCTCTGTGATATCCTGTCCAGAGGCCAAGAATTATTCAAGTGGTATTTCTCAGGAAACAAATGTTTAGACTCTTGAGAGGAAGCCAGGAATCTGGAGTGGGTGATGTGGTTCTTGGCTCCCTAATTCTTATGTCACCAGAGAAATATTTGGCTGAGCACTGAATACTCGTCCTCATTTCCAGACCATTTCATTTTGTGAAGTTAGAGAATTGTACAATGCATCCCATGCATTTTTATGGTCTAATTGCCATATATTATATATTTGGAATTTGAACTTTTGGAGTGTATGAAGATATTGTCAATCTAAAAGCTGTCTTCCTATATTACACAATAACTAATGCCTCTCTAAGGTCTGGTTCAGTACCTGACTTACCCTCTTGGGTTCTCAAACATCTTCTTCTCAATAAGACCTACACTATGTCCACTCTATTTAAAACTGCAACCTGTACCAATCACTCACACACACACTCATGCACACACACATACCACACCTACTATTTCTATATTACAAAGCATGCATTTCCTTTTAATATACAATATCATTTAGTGAATTGTCATTTATTGCTTGTTTCCCTCCTCTAGCCTGTAAGCTCTATGCAGCAGTTATTTTTGTGTTTTGTTCCTGATGATGACCAAGTGCCTATAACTAGTACCTGACACACATTATGTGCTCAATAAATATGTCCTAAATGAATGAATGAGTTGAACAGTCCCTGAGGGATAGTGAGTATACAGATTGGCACTATAACATGCTCTATTTTGATATATTATTGAAGGCATCAAATATCAGTTAACTCATTAAGTTGAAAGCTCACAGTCATCCCACCTCAGTACTGATGCACTATTTTCTCTGTCAGGAATGCTCTTCTGTCACACAAGCTTATTATTCACAACTAAAGTGTCACCACTTCTGAAAGCCCTTCCCTCACCACCCGATGTCAATTAGACACCAACACAGCCTGAGAAAGTGATTGCCAGTCACTATCACAATGCCTGTCACTGTTTTAGTTCCTTCATTATATTGTAACATCTTATGAAAAAAAAAAATCAACTTTTCGGCCATACTTGCCACTACCTGAGGTTATATTATTGGTTTATTTATATATATACTTGTGTAAAACGTGCAAGCTTTGTGAGATCAGCAGTATATTCCCAGCATCAGGGTAAGATAGGTAATTTGTCAACACTTGATGAATGAATGAATAAATTATTAATTTGTAAAAATGTAAATCATGAAGTTGAAAACAGAAATGACAAGGACTATTCATCCAATTGCAAAATATTATTGGATGTTACTTTCATTTGTTTATTTCAAAACATTTATTCAGTGGTTACAAGTTGTACTTCATCATTTATATAGATAAATATATTCATATACAGTCACATGTATTATCTGTAAACACTTAGGGCACATATGTAAGAAGCAAAAGGAGTAAAGGAGAATAACACAAGAAAAGTGAAAATAAAATGGAGACAATCATGGGTTGATTTGAGAAGTAGGAGTATAACAAGTGGTTTTGGGGTAGCTGAAAAGAGTATTAAAATGTTCCAGAAAAAAATATGATTAAAGCATAATCAGAAAATATCTCACCTGGATTGCTCATGAAACTTAACTTTGATCAGGTACACTTGGTCAGCCTCACTCCACATAAACATCACTTTTTTCATAATCCTGGGAACTCTGCCTATTAAAAACCTGAGATTTTAATACCAAATTCCTTTCTCCCAAGGTGCTACATCTCCCTGGTTTCATTAAACTCCTGTAGTTTGTTTCCTCACATTCAAAACAAACAAACAAAAAAAACACCCAAAGGCATTTGGTTCCCTTAGTTAACAAAATAGAAATGATAAGTATTTAGCTTTTGGTTTTTCAGTGGTCGGTGCTCAATTAACATCTGCTAAATGGAAATAGAAGAATATAGGAATATAGACAACATTAAAAGGCAGCCTGATTTCTATTACTAAATAGAAAAGTTTTGTCATGTGATCTTGGAAAATGAACATTTTATTTATAGAAAGTTAAGTATTAGAAAGGTAAGTTTTAGACTTACCTTCTCATGTGACTATAAGCCTTCACATTCTCTGGCAATGAGTCTGAAACTAAACAGGGGAAGTTGTCCCAATGATTTCCCTTTTGTGCTTTCCACTTATCTCTAAATGATTTCTTTTTAAATAGAATTGACTAAAACAAAACAAAGGGAATGCTGACACCACTTGGACTACAGGAAGCATTTGGAAATGGGAAGCAATGTCTACATTTCCTTCTTTCTCCTTTTCAGAAAAACCCCTGTAACATTTACAATATGTTCATTTAAACAACTTGTTTGAACAACTGGACGAAAGTGTCAGCATTCTAAAGGCAAAACAGACTAAAAGGCATTTATTTTAATTTTCAGGATATAGTTAACATTTTATTCTCTGTCATTTTCCTTTTACAGTTTTTTATTAACCTTCCAAAGTAGTTTATGTTTGAAAAACAAGATGAACACATCAGAGCAATACATAGCTCTAAATTTCATATTTATTTTTACATGTGAATTTCATAAGAAGCCACTGAGATAAGAAGAACAGGAAATATTTACTCCATTTTCTAGAAGAGGAAAACAAAAAGTTCATTTTCCAAGATCACATGACAAAATTTTTTCTATTTGGAATAGAAACCAGACTGCCTTTTAATGTTGTCTATATTCTTCTATTCTATTTCTATTTAGCAGATATTAATTGAGCACCGACCACTGAAAAACCAAGAGCTAAGTACTTGATACAAACATAAAATATAGTATCTCTCTCCTCAAGGAAATTAGTATTCAGTACAGAAAACAGAAATTTGTGAGTACCAGGACCCAGGAGAAAGGAGCAGTGACTCCACAAGAGACTGACCCAGACTTGCCCAGGAGTGTCTAGGAGTCTCCAGCAGAGGTATGGGTCGGCGGTGGCCTGTGGCAGGGTTGGGGGCAGGGAGTGTAGCAGTACATACATGGGATCTTTTGAAGGAGGCCGCCATTATTTTCATTATCTCCACCATAGTTTGGCCACAGGTAAATAGCAGGGAGGGAACACTGCTCCACCCATCAACAGAAAATTGGATTAAAGATTTACTGAGCATGAAACCACTCATCAGAATAAGACCCAGTTTCCCACTCAGTCATTCTCTCCCATTAGGAAGCTTCCATAAGCCTCTTTTCCTTCTCCATTAGAGGGCAGACAGACTGAAATCACAATCACAGAAAACTAAGCAATCTGATCACATGGAACACAAGCTTCTGTAACTCAATGAAACTACGAGCCATGCTGTGTAGGGCCACCCAAGATGGACAGGTCATGGTGGAGAGTTCTGACAAAACGTGGCCCACTGGAGAAGGGAATGGCAAACCATTTAAGTATTCTTGCCTTGAAAACCCCATGAACAGTATGAAAAGGCAAAATGATAGGACATTGAAAGATGAACTCCCCAGGTCGGTAGGTACCCAGTATGCTACTGGAGATCAGTGGAGAAATAACTCCAGAAAGAATGAAGAAATGGAGCCAAAGCAAAAACAACACCCAGTTGTGGATGTGACTGGTGATAGAAGCAAAGTCTGATGCTGTAAAGAGCAATATTGCATAGGAACCTGGAATGTTAGGTCCATGAACCTAGGCAAATTGGAAGTGGTCAAACAGGAGATGGCAAGAGTGAACATTGACATTTAAGGAATCAGTGAACTAAAATGGACTGGAATGGGTGAATTTAACTCAGATGACCAAGTTATCTACTATTGTGGGCAAGAATCCCTTAGAAGAAATGGAGTAGCCATCATAGTCAACAAAAGAGTCCGAAATGCAGTACTTGGATGCAATCTCAAAAACGATAGAATGCTCTCTGTTCATTTCCAAGGCAAACCATTCAATATAACAGTAATCCAAGTCTATCCACCGACCAGTAATGCTGAAGAATCTGAAGTTGAACAACTCTATGAAGACCTACAAGATCTTCTAGAACTAACACTGCAAAGATGTGCTTTTCATCATAGGAGATTGGAAAGCAAAAGTAGTAAGTCAAGAAACACCTGGAGTAACAGGCAAATTTGGCCTTGGAGTACAGAATGAAGCAGGACAAAAGCTAACAGAGCCCGGCCAAAAGAATGGACTGGTGATAGCAAACACTCTCTTTCAACAACACAAGAGAAGACTCTACACATGGACATCATCAGATGGTCAACACCAAAATCAGACTGATTATATACTTTGCAGCCAAAATGGAGAAGATTTATACAGTCAGCAAAAACAAGACAGGGATCTAGCTGACTGTGGCTCAGATCATGAACAGATATGCCAAATTCAGACTTAAATTGAAGAAAGTAGGGAAAACCACTCAACCATTCACGTATGACCTAAATCAAATCCCTTACGATTATACAGTGGAAGTGACAAATAGATTCAAGGGATTAGATCTGATAGATAGAATGCCAGAAGAACTATGGAGGTGGGTTCGTGACATTGTACAGGAGACAAGGAGCAGGACCATCCCCAAGAGAAAAAAATGCATAAAAGCAAAATGGCTGTCTGAGGAGGCCATACAAATAGCTGTAAAAAGAAAAGCAAAAAGGAAAGGAAAAAAGGAAAGATATACCTATTTGAATACAGCAATCCAAAGAATAGCAAGGAGAGATAGGAAAGCCTTCCTCAGTGATCAATGCAAAGAAATAGAGGAAAACAATAGAGTGGGAAAGATTAGCGATCTCAGACACAAAGGGAACATTTCATGCAAAAATGCACTCAGTAAAGGACAGAAATAGTATGGACCTAACAGCAGCAGAAGATATTAAGAAGAGGTGGCAAGAATTCACAGAACTATGTAAAAATGAACCTCACAACCCAGATAATCATGATGGTGTGATCACTCACCTAGAGCCAGATATCAATTCATTTCAGTTGCTCAGTCGTGTCCGACTCTTTGTGACCCCATGAATCGCAGCACGCCAGGCCTCCCTGTCCATCACCAACTCCCGGAGTTCACTCAGACTCCCGTCCATCGAGTCACTGATGCCATCCAGCCATCTCATCCTCGGTCGTCCCCTTCTCTTCCTGCCCCCAATCCCTCCCAGCATCACAGTGGTTTTCAATGAGTCAACCCTTCACATGAGGTGGCCAAAGTACTGGAGTTTCAGCTTTAGCATCATTCCCTCCAAAGAAATACCGGGGCTGATCTCCTTCAGAATGGACTGGTTGGATCTCCTTGCAGTCCAAGGAACTCTCAAGAGTCTTCTCTAACACCACATTAGTGGTGTTGCCCACTTTCTTCAATTTAAGTCTGAATTTGGCAATCAGGAGTTCATGATCTGAGCCACAGTCAGCTCCCAGTCTTGTCTTTGAGTCTTTGCCAATGAGTCAGCTCTTGGTATCAAGTGGCCAAAGTATTGGAGTTTCAGGTTTAGCATCAGTCCTTCCAATGAACACCCAGGACTGAGCTTCTTTAGGATGGACTGGTTGGATCTCCTTGCAGTCTAAGGAATCTCAAGAGTCTTCTCCAACACCACAGCTCAAAAGCATCAATTCTTTGGCGCTCAGCCTTCTTCAGAGTCCAACTCTCACATCCATACATGACCACAGGAAAAACCATAGCCTTGACTAGACAGATCTTTGTTGGCAAATTAATGTCTCTGCTTTTTAATATGCTATCTAGTTTGGTTGTAACTTTCCGTCTAAGGAGTAAGCATCTTTTAATTTCATTTCTGCAATCACCATCTGCTGTGACCTTGGAGCAGGAAAATAAAGTCAGCCATTGTTTCCACTATTTCCCCATCTATCTGCCATGAAGGGATGGGACCAGATGCCATGATCTTCGTTTTCTGAATGTTGAGCTTTAAGCCAACTTTTTCACTCTCTTCTTTCACTTTCATCAAGAGGCTTTTTAGTTCCTCTTCACTTTCTGCCATAAGGGTGGTGTCATCTGCATATCTGAGGTTATTGATATTTCTCCCAGCAATCTTGATTCCAGCTTGTGCTTCCTCCAGCCCAGCGTTTCTTATGATGTACTCCGCATATAAGTTAAATAAGCAGGGTGACAATATACAGCCTTGATGTACTCCTTTTCCTATTTGGAACCAGTCTGTTCTTCCATGTCCAGTTCTAACTGTTGCTTCCTGACCTGCATACAGGTTTCTCCATTGCTTCCCTGCAATTAAATTATTTTGCACCATCTTCCTAGATTCTGTATATATACATTAGTATATTTTTATATTTCTCATTCTGACATACTTCACTCTGTATAATTTATATAGTTTTTAATGTATATATACATTATACTTATTAATATTAAGTTATACATGTTTATATAATTATATAGCTTTTAAGAAAAAATAAAAATTGTCATAGAAATGTGAAACTGGCTCAGTCATGAATGACACTTTGCAACCCCATGGACGATAGAGTCCATGGAACTCTCCAGGCTAGAATACTGAATGGAGTAGCTTTTCCCTTCTCCAAGGGATCTTCTCAAGCCAGGAATCCACCCAGGGTCTCCTGCATTGCAGGCAGATTCTTTATCAACTGTGCTATCACGGAAGACCTGCCATAGAGCAGGCCTCTAAATTAGACTACAATCAGGGCGATCCTGGTGGTTTAGACCATAAAGAATCTACCTCAGATGCATGCGGGGGTCCAGCCTCCGCAGGGTCCAGGGATACTCTCAGGATGGACGGCGTTGGCATACGGAAGACTTGAGGTCACAGGTGCAAGAATGATTCTTTATTCAGCAACAGCATCAGATAGATTTCTTTAACGCATTCTCTGAGGGTTTGATTTTCAAAGGCATTTTTATACATGGTTGCACAAAGCTGATTACATAGTGTGTTACAAACCATATTTTTCATCTTGTTATTTCCGCATAAGCCTTTTCCAAAACACTCCCATACATCATGAGTAAAACATTTCCAAACTTTCTTAACTTCCTTATTCAATCTTTGTCACCTCCCAGAATTTGTTTTTCACCAGATTCTTTTTGATTTCTTGAAAAACTAAGCCACCTGGCCACCTGGATCTCCTGCTGAGGCCCATTTTACAATAACAACCTTTTCTTGTTTGATTTAAACAATATATCAAGAAACACAATTTCTATAGTCCCCAGAAAAACATGAGAATAGTGTTTGCATTAATCATCATGTTGTGGACTTCTTAAGAATAAGCCTATTTATAATTGTACAATGTTTACCTCTTAATTCTATTCTTTGGTTTTCAGGGGAATGTTTACTTCTTAATTCTATTCTTTGGTTTTCAGGGGAATGTTTACTTCTTAATTCTATTCTTTGGTTTTCAGGGGAATGCCTGTATAGCTATTAACAGTAATCCTAGAAGAACAAACTTGCAAACTATTACAGTAGCTGCTGGATGAGCAATGGGGGGTTTCTTTGGGCCTCTGGACCTTTGAATTCCCCTTGAGTGCCGGCCTCCTTGGACTGGATCACCCTGACCCGGATCCTTGTCCTGGGTGGGGCTTTTCTTCACTCCTTCGGCTCCCGACAGATGCAAGAGACCCATATTCAAACCCTGGGTTAGAAAGATCCCCTGGAATAGGAAATGGCAACCAGCTCCTCTATTCTTCTCTGCAGAAATCCATGGACAGAGGAACTTGGCAGGTTACAGTCCATGGAGTCACAAAGAGTTGGACATGACTGGACATGACTGAACATGACTCAATGGCTAATACTCTCTACTTCTTTCAGTATATCTACATTTTATTCAGTTCAGTTTAGTCGCTCAGTCGTGTCCGACCCTTTGCGACCCCATGAGTCGCAGCATGCCAGGCCTCCCTGTCCATCACCAACTCCGAGAGTTCACTCAGACTCACGTCCATCGAGTCAGTGATGCCATCCAGCCATCCCATCCTCCATTGTCCCCCTCTCCTCCTGCCCCCAATCCCTCCCAGCATCAAAGCCTTTTCCAATGAGTCAACTCTTCGCATGAGATAGCCAAAGTACTGGAGTTTCAGCTTCAGCATCATTCCTTCCAAAGGAATCCCAGAGCTGACCTCCTTCAGAGTGGACTGGTTGGATCTCCTTGCAGTCCAAGGGACTCTCAAGAGTCTTCTCCAACACCACAGTTCAAAAGCATCAATTCTTTGGCCCTCAGCCTTCTTCACAGTCCAACACTCACATCCATACACGACTACTGGAAAAATCATTTCCTATCTGTACTCCCTTTTGACTTAATAGTAACTATTTGAAGATAAACAGAAATTTGCTACCCAAATAATGTCTAGAAATGCTATCAAACTTAAAATTAAATGATAAGGCATGGCAACATATATGTATACATATATCTTTTATTTTAAAACATAACTACTTGTGTAAAATACATTAATACATTGTGATTTAATATAATTATTTTATAAATCAAGTAAAGTTCATAATAAAAGACAGAAATGGCATGGACCTAACAGAAGCAGAAGATAATAAGAAGAGATGGCACGAATACACAGAAGAACTATACAGAAAAGATCTTGACTCAGATATCCACGATGATGTGATCAGTCACCTAGAGCCAGACATCCTGGAATGCAACGTCAAGTAAGCCTTAGGAAGCATCACTTATAAACAAAGCTAGTGGAGGTTAGCTGAGATATTTCAAATCCTAAAAGATGACACTGTTAAAATCCTGCACTCCTTATGCCAGAAAATTTGGAAAATTCAGCCCTGGCTACAAGACTGGAAAATATCAGTTTTGATTCCAATCTCAAAGAAAGGCAATGCCAAAGAATGGTCAAACTGAAGCACAGTTGTTGCACTCATCTCACGTGCTAGCAAAGTGCTTGGAATTCTCCAAGTCAGGCTTCAATGGTATGTGAACCAAGGACTTCCAGATGTTCAAGCTGGATTTAGAAAAGGCAAAGGAACCAATTTGCCTTGGACAATTCATTTCTGAGTGTTAGACAAGAGCCCGGTTTCGGGCCCTGGAAGGGGTCCGCCTTCCTGCAACAAATGGCGACTCTGGTGGGGACTCTTCTTTGCTGAGACTGACATCCTGACCACTCGGGGTACTCAGAGGCCAGCTTGCCTGCCAATGGACCAGACCAAGTGGCCACAACTGGGACCCTTTTGTCCCTGGTCTTCTCCTGACACGGACAACTGGCTAGTGTGCCCTGAGCGGTAAGAAATAAGAGACTTTATTGACCTCTCTCCCCTTCCCTCTCTCTTTCCTCTCCTTAACTCTGCCTATCCTTCCCTGTTTTTCTAGTTCCCCAGTTCTGGACACATGAATCTGGTCGAAAGGCCCTCAGCTTGAGCTGAGGATTAGAGACTGATTACCTCCTCTTGGCAGAGAACTCGAATTCTGGTTCTGGTCTGCTCTGATTTCTGGTAAGGCCGAGTTCCAGTCCTCCCTTCTCGGAGGCCCAGGAAGAAGTCCCATAATGCCTGGGTATCTGTAGGTGGCAGGAGTCTGTAAGGCCACCACTTTCGCCCCTCCTCTCCCGCCTCCTCCCCCTTCTTCTTTCAACCTGGCTTCCTTTCCTCCCTTGAAATCTTTGATGTTAGTACTTGGATCTGAAGTTCTGTGTCTCTATAGGAGATTTTGCTTCCCTGGTGGTGCAGAGGTTAAAGCGTCGGCCTGCAATGTGGGAGACCTGGCTTCGATCCCTGGGTCGGGAAGATCCCTTGGAGAAGGAAATGGCAACCCACTCCAGTATTCTTGCCTGGAGGATTCCATGGATGTAGGAGTTTGCCACTGGTCGCAAGGAGTCTGACATGACTGAGTGACTTCACATTCACAAAGGAACCAAAGATCACATTGCCAACATCCCTTGGATCATAGAAAAAGAGAGTTCTAGAAAAACCTCTACTTCTGCTTCATTGACTATGTTAAAGCATTTGTGTGGATCACAATAAACTGTGGAAAATTCTTAAAAGAATTTCTTAAAATTCTTAAGAAAATTCTTAAAGAGATGGGAAAGCCAGAACACCTTAGCTGTCTCCTGAAAAATCAGTAGGTCAAGAAGCAACAGTGAGAGCTAGAGATGGAACAACAGACTGGTTCCACATTTTGAAAGGAGTACATCAAGGCTGTATGTTCTCACATTGCTTATTTGACTTAAATGCAGAGTACATCATGTGAAATGCGCAGCTGGATGAGGCACAAACTAGAATCAAGATTGCTGGGAGAAATATCAATAACCTTAGATATGCAGATGACACCACCCTTAGGGCAGAAAGTGAAGAGGAACTAAAGAATCTCCTGATGAAAGAGAAAGAGGAGAGTGAAAAAGCTGGCTTCAAACTCAACATTCAGTAAATGAAGATCATGAAACCCAGTCCCATCCCTTCATGGGATGGACTTCAATAAATGGAGAAACAATGCAAACAGTGACAGACTTTATTTTCTTCGGTTCCAAAATCACTATAGATATTGGCTCAGTCATGAAAATAAAAGGCGCTTGTTTCTTGGAGGAAAAGCAATAACCAACCTGGAGAGCATATTAAAAATCAAAGTCATTACTCTATTAACAAGGGTCTGTATAGTCAGAGCTATGGTCTTTCCAGTAGTCATCTTTGAATGTGAGAGACCATAAAGAAAACTGAGCGCTGAAGAATTGCTGCTTTTCAACGATGGTGTTGGAGAAGACTCTCAAGAGTCCTTTGGACAGCACTCCTAAAGGAAATCAGTCCTGAATATTCATTGGAAAGACTGATACTGAAGCTGAAGCTCCAATAGTTTTGGCCACCTGATGCAAAGAACTGACTTATTGGAAAAAACCCTGATGGTGAGAAAGATTGAAGAGAGGAGGAGAAGGGGACGACAGAGGATGAAATGGTTGGATGGCATCACTGACTCAATGGACTCGAGTTTGAGCAAACACTGGGAGTTGGTGATGGACAGGGAAGCCTGGCGTGCTGCAATCCACGGGGTTGGAAAGAGTTGGTCACAAATGAACTGAACTAACTTCTAATTTTCACCTTTTTTATAAAAAGGATTTAAAATTTACAAATCATTAACCTGTATTAGCCTCACTGCTACTTAGGGTTCAATGAAAATACACATTGTGGCAAGAATTTTGATGTATATAAAGGTGTATTATAGACATGAATTTTATTTATTTTCATAATTTCATGTTATGTATATTTTACCAAGATTTTTAAAAACTTTGATTCACTTGGTATGTACAAAGGTGGGAAGATAGTCGCAATTATACTAACTCATTTGTTGAAAAAAAAAATCATCTTTTCACTACTGCTTTGTAATGCAGCATTTATCCTCCTTCCCACCATTGTACTGAACTTATCAATTCACATCCACCTATTTCTACTTGATTATCAAACTTTCATTTATTGTAACTAAATGATATGCTTTAATATGTTTCCTGAATATTTTTACTCTTACCTTATCTTTACCCTGTGTGTTATTATAGACATGAATTTTATTTATTTTCATAATTTCATGTTATGTATATTTTACCAAGATTTTTAAAAACTTTGATTCACTTGGTATGTACAAAGGTGGGAAGATAGTCGCAATTATACTAACTCATTTGTTGAAAAAAAAAATCATCTTTTCACTACTGCTTTGTAATGCAGCATTTATCCTCCTTCCCACCATTGTACTGAACTTATCAATTCACATCCACCTATTTCTACTTGATTATCAAACTTTCATTTATTGTAACTAAATGATATGCTTTAATATGTTTCCTGAATATTTTTACTCTTACCTTATCTTTACCCTGTGTGAACTTAAAAATCATCTTGTGTAGTTTAAAATATAATCATGGTATCTTTACTGATATTACACTAATTTTTTCCTTACCCAGGGATTGACCACTGGTCTCCTGCTTAACAGGTGGAATCTTTACCACTGAACTACCAGGGCATGACTTTTAAATCCTCATTGATATTCCTTTAAGTTTTTTCACTGTTACACATTCAAATATCAGACACTTGTTTTACAGGAAGAAATATAAATAATTCTTTTTCAGTGGGATCTAAGGTAAATGAAGAATACTTAAGAGTATCAATTCCAGTTGATATGGTACAGAGTTCTGCCTCAGTTTCTCATGCAGGATTCTCTGGCTCAGAAGAAGATTATCAGTTCCTGGGATCTGATAGAATGGCCCCCGAGGATTTGGCAATAGGAGCGATCTTTTTATTGCAGACTACGGCAGGGATTAATGGGAATTTCTGTCTTGTTCACCATTTTCTCTCCCTTTGTTTCAAATGTCGGTCCACAGACTGGATTCTCAAGCACGTGACTCTAGTAAAACTCTTAGTTGTTCATTTGAAAGGAATTCCTGAAACACTGGCAGCTTTGGATGCACACTTGCTTGTTACGTTCAAAAAGTCGGCAGAGATGTGTCCATTGGCACCATCTTCCTCTTGAGTGTCTTTCAGGTGACCATCATTCCCAGTGACTCCAGGTGGGCAGAGCTTAAGAGAAAAGTTCCCAAATATGTGAGCACCTTCAGTATCCTCTGCTGGATCTTCAGCATCATTCTCTGTATTTTGATTCCACTTTATATGACTGCCAAGTGGAACAACACAATCAATACAGAGAATATAGAACATGGCTACTGTTATTTGTGGTGTGCTGCCCCAAGGCCACAGATGCGAAGCCTTGCACCAAGAACACAGAATCGGAGCTCAACACAGAATCGGAGCTCAAATCAAGGACACTTTCAAAGCTGACTGAGCCCCTTGTAACCTTTTCTAAAGCACACTGATAGTCACTGCCAAGCTTCCTGACTCCCAGTGGGGCAAAGATGCCCGCTCCAGTATGCAACCTATAGTGCCCCAACCAATCACTTAACGTCAACCATCCAGCAGCAATTTTGCTTTGAGGCTGTAAAAATTGGCTGTTAGCCCATGGAAAGTCTCAGCGTCCCCTGGTCTGTCCAGATGTGGGCCCATTGCACTCACAGTGCCAGCTTTATCTCTGCTCTTTGTTTTTCATAAACTGACTCCTTTCTGAAATGGCCTGTGTCTAGAAATCCTTTTCTGAACCCCTACTCAGACTGCCTCAACACTTATGGCTGATTGACAATGTTATCCAGCAGAAACTAACACAGCACTGTAACAATCTAGGAGGGTGGGATGGGGAGGGACATGGGAGGGAGGCTCAGAAGGGAGGGGACACGGCTGTACCTATGGCTGATTCTTGTTGATGTTTGACAGAAAACAACAAAATTCTGTAAAGCAATTATCCTTCAATTGAAAAATTTTAAAAAGACAAAAAAAAACTCAAAAACAAAAAATATATACATCTCAAAAGAAGAAAAAATTCCCTGTTTTTCCATAAAACTGTGAAACAATTGCCCAGTGGATACGAATCTGCCAGCAAGTGCAGGGGACATGGGTTTGAATGCTGGCCCAGGAATATTCCACATGCTGCAGGACAACTTAGCCTGTGTACCACAACTACTGAGACTGTGTGCTGCAACTACTGACACCTAGAGCCATACTTCACGAAAAAAAGCCACTGCAATGAGAAGCCCATGCACCACAACTAGAGGAAGCCTGCACACAGCCACAGACAAAAATTTAAAATTAAAAAAAAATCAGAGACAAAAATAACTCAATCAAAAATTGGGCCAAGATCTCATATCTCCAAAGAAGACATTTAGATGGGCAAGAGGCAAATGAAAGACACTCAGCATCACTAATTATTAAGATATGGAAAACAAAACTACAATGAGGTATCACCTTATTCTAGTCAGAATACCATTATCAAAATGTCCACTAATGATATAATAAAAGCTGAAGAGCCTGTGAACAGTATGAAAAGGCAAAATGATAGGATACCAAAAGAGGAACTCCCCAGGTCAGTATGTGCCCAACATGCTAGCTGTGAACAGTATGAAAAGGCAAAATGATAGGATACCAAAAGAGGAACTCCCCAGGTCAGTAGGTGCCCAACATGCTACCGGAGATCAGTGGAGTAATAACTCCAGAAAGAATGGAGGGATGGAGCCAAAGCAAAACCAACACCCAGTTATGGATGTGACTGGTGATATAAGCAAGACCCGATGCTGTAAAGAGCAATATTGCATAGGAACCTGGCATGTCAGGTCCATGAATCAAGGCAAATTGGAAGTCGTCAAACAAGAGATGGCAACGGTGAACGTCAACATTCTAGGAATCAGCGAACTAAAATGGACTGGAATGGGTGAATTTAACTCAGATACCATTATATCTACTACTGCCAGCAGGAATCCCTCAGAAGAAATGGAATAGCCATCATGGTCAAGAAAAGAGTCTGAAATGCAGTACTTGGATGCAATCTCAAAAATGACAGAATGATCTCTATTCGTCTCCAAGGCAAACCATTCAATATCACAGTTATCCAAGTCTATGCCCCAACCAGTAATGCTGAAGAAACTGAAGTTGAATGGTTTTATGAAGACCTACAAGATCTTTTAGAAGTAACACCCCAAAAGATCTCCTTTTCATTATAGGGGACTGGAATGAAAATTAGGAAGTCAAGAAACACCTGGAGTAACAGGCAAATTTGGCCTTGGATTGCGGAATGAAGCAGGGCAAAGACTAATAGAGTTTTGCCAAGAAAATGCACTGGTCATAACACCCCCTTCCAACAACACAAGAGAAGACTCTACACATGGATATCACCAGATGGTCAACACGGAAATCAGATTGATTATATTCTTTGCAGCCAACGATGGAGAAGCTCTATACAGTCAGCAAAAACAAGACCAGGAGCTGACTGTGGCTCAGATCATGAACTCTTTATTGCCAAATCAGACTCAAATTGAAGAAAGTAGGAGAACCACTAGACCATTCAGGTATGACCTAAATCAAATCCCTTATGATTATATAGTAGAAGTGAGAAATAGACTTAAGGGTCTAGATCTGATAGATAGAGTGCCTGATGAACTATGGAATGAGGTTCGTGACATTGTACAGGAGACAGGGATCAAGACCATACCCATGGAAAAGAAACGCAAAAACCAAAATGGCTGTCTGAGGAGGCCTTACAAATAGCTGTGAAAAGAAGAGAGGCGAAAAGCAAAGGAGAAAAGGAAAGATATAAGAATTTGAATGCAGAGTTCCAAA
>SJXQ01010335.1:17276-53541 GCA_006408695.1 Aepyceros melampus | reverse complement strand
TGGAAGGAATGATGCTAAAGCTGAAGATCTAGTACTTTGCCTACCTCATGCGAAGAGTTAACTCATTGGAAAAGACCCTGATGCTGGGAGGGATTGGGGGCAGGAGGAGAAGGGGATGACCGAGGATGAGATGGCTGGATGGTATCACGGACTCGATGGACGTGAGTCTGAGTGAACTCCGGGAGATGGTGATGGACAAGGAGGCCTGGCGTGCTGTGATTCATGGGGTCGCAGAGTCGGACACGATGGAGGGACTGAACTGAACTGAAGAGGCTATGGAGATCAGGGAACCTCCTACATGACTGAAGGGAATGGAGCTGGTGCAGCGACTAGGGAGGACAGTGTGGAAATTCCTTAACAAACGGAACCTCCTGACTTGTAAGGAAATAAATTCCATGAAAAGTCAACAAAAGAGACTAGTTGACATCTCTGAAGTTCTTGGTGAATCATCTGCAGTGCTGAAATTCTGCCTTTTGGTCTATCATCCCCAAATTCTTTCAGTAAATATGCACTAATGCACCTACACATTCTCTATTAGTTTTCTCGCTGCTAATGTGCGCACCTTCAGATATTTATATATTGCATTCAATGTGTGTCAAAGGCATGAGAAAACAGTTCCTTTAAGGCCCGACGAGAGACGTGCTGAGAATTTTACATGGGATAAAATTTTATGAATCTTACTTCAGAATTTTGCAATCATGCTTTTTAATTATTCTTCCTGTGACTTTGTTAAATTTACATTTGCTAAAATGATCCCATGGAAAGTCTTAGTTCAACAGAAGAAAGGAAAATTGAAACTGGTTAGTTTATGAGAGAATTCACAACAAGCCTTGAGGGACCCTGTGTGAGGTCAAGGCCAGAACCAGGCACAGAAAGTGCTAGTACGTCAGTCTCACGCTTATAAATGACCCTGGGTGACGTGTTCTGGGTTCTGCAGACTGAGGGTGAATTGGTCCCTTCAGACCAAGAGGAGCAGGATTCAAGGGGGACCTGTGAAGTAGAACCTGGTGTTGAACAAGACTGCTGTTCACAGCCTTAACAGTTCATTCATTACAATCAATTGAAACAGTAGAAACCATTCACTTTTATTAATAACCATGTATTAATTTCACACAAGGTTGAAATTAAACATTTTACAACCCACAGTATGATTCAAGTTTAAACTAGATTAAAAGTACAGAGAAAGATACTCATTTTTCTGATAAAAGCATGTGAGGATCATTATTTTTATGACTTACAAAACAAAGCATAGGAAACACTTAGTAAACAAGAAATACACTAATTACATGCCTTTTCTGGAAAGGTTTCTAATACATGTCTAGGTTATCACAGAGGCTGTCTTTATTTCAACATTGTCAAGTAATATACTTCACTTATGTTGATATTATAAAGATACATCAATATTGTAGTGAACTGTGATTGTGTTCTTACAATTCAAGTGATATAACTATTGAAAAGGTAGAATGAGCTTTTGGAGAAGTTCCCTGGTGGTTCAGTGGCTAAGACTCCGCATTCCCAATGCAGAAGGTCTGGGTTCAATCCATGGTGAGGGAACAGATCCCACATGCTGCAACTAATTGTCTAGGTTATCACAGAGGCTGTCTTTATTTCAACATTGTCAAGTAATAACTTCACTTATGTTGATATTATAAAGATACATCAATATTGTAGTGAACTGTGATTGTGTTCTTACAATTCAAGTGATATAACTATTGAAAAGGTAGAATGAGCTTTTGGAGAAGTTCCCTGGTGGTTCAGTGGCTAAGACTCCGCATTCCCAATGCAGAAGGTCTGGGTTCAATCCATGGTGAGGGAACAGATCCCACATGCTGCAACTAAGATCTTATGCAGCCAAATAAATTAATCTTTAAAACAAAATAGAACAAACTTCTGTCTTACTTTAAAACATGGAAAGATTTCATGATCACTTTCATTATGTCAACCTCCCAGGATATTTCATATCAATGACAAACACCTCCACTTAGATGCTCATTGTACATTATATGTTATGATATCCTTCATCTTCTAATGGAGAATAGATAGAAATGGTTGCAACACAACATAAAAAGGATAATCTTTGAAACATAAACCGTCAATCTGTTTTCATTCACACTAGAAACAAAGCATAGTATGGATATTTCAGCATTGAATTACATTCATTTTGCTTTACAACTAATCTCAAATCAAGTCATTTTAAACAAAGATACATTGCTAATAAGTGTAGCTTTCTAACCATCAACTTTCATCTCACGATCCTGGCTAATATATCCATTTTCTATGTTTTTAAACTATGGATTGCTGTCTACAGTAATTCTCCCTCTAGAGAAAATTTAGAACAGAGGATTGATGAAATACTCTCTGGTATGAAATTTCTGTAATTTATTTCAATTTGATTTTTGATTAAATACTTTTCTACATATTTGTTACCACATTTCCATAGGTTTCTTGTATAAACTCTTGTTTTCTGATGTATGTTTAGGGCAAACATCTTGCATCACTTGTTCCATCACTCTCCAGCGTGTGTTCTGAGATGTTTAGTGAGATCACTATGACTAAAGGCTTTGCCACATTCTGCACATTTATAACATTTCTCTCCAGTATGAACTCGCAAATGTGTAGTAAGAATTGAGTTCCAATTAAAGGCTTTGCCCATTCGGTGCATTTATATGGTTTCTTCCCAGTATGGATTCGCTGATGTTTAGTAAGACAAGAGCTGTTAATAAAGGCCTTGCCACATTCAGTACATTTATAACATCTGAATTTATAACATGTGAATTTGGTGATGTTGAGTAAGATTTGAACTTGTAGTAAAGGTTTTGCCACATTCTTTACATTTGTATGGTTTCTACCCAGTATGGATTTGATGATGTGCAGCTAAAGTTGAACTCCAAAGGTTTGACCACATTCTGTACAATGATAAGTTCTCTCCCCAGTGTGAATTCGCTGATGTTGAGTAAGATGTGAGCAACGCATAAAGGCTTTGTCACATTCTTTACATTTATACCGTTTCTCTCCAGTATGTATTTTTTGATGTTGAGTAAGACTTGAGTTCTGATTAAAGGCTTTGCCACATTCTGTACATTTATAAGGTCTCCAAGACATTACTTTACCAACAAAGGTCCGTGTAATCAAGGCTATTGTTTTTCCAGTGGTCATGTATGGATGTGAGAGTTGGACTGTGAAGAAAGCTGAGCACTGAAGAATTGATGCTTTTGAACTATGGTGTTGGAGAAGACTCTTGAGAGTCCCTTGGACTGCAAGGAGATCCAACCAGTCCATCCTAAAGGAGATCAGTCCTGGGTGTTCTTTGGAAGGAATGATGCTAAAGTTGAAACTCCAATACTTTGGCCACCTCATGCGAAGAGTTTACTCATTGGAAAGGACTCTGATGCTGGGAGGGATTGGGGGCAGGAGGAGAAGGGGACAACTACCAGAGTCCAGCCCCAGTTGGATCCAGGGTATCTGAAGTTGGATGGTGTGGTGAGAGAGACATATACAGATATATAGAGAGATGAAGAAAGAATAATGCAGTAGAGAAAATAGAGGAGAGAAAGAGGCTGATATTCTTTGGTTTACGCAGAAAGCTAATAAAGCCTCAGACAAGAGACTTGCACTGTTCACATAGGCTGCAGGCGCCCTCTCAAATTGCAGAAAGTGTCCCACCTTGGGCACTTTTCGAGTGGATCTTAGAAGCCCAGGCAGGAAAGTGAACTCAGAGGGCCCCTGTGCTCCAGGGAATTAGCCTGAAAAAGAGATAAAAAGAGAAAGAAAGTACAACATGGGAAGGCCAGGCATTTGTGCAAGACCTGCAACTTTATTTTCAAAAGGAATTTATATACTCTCAGTTGTACATAGAGAATAATGGAAAATACAAAGTCATGCAGGGTCAGCAGCCCTGACCCTTATTGAGACCAGGCATTCTTTCTGTATGCCTATCTGCTTACACAGGTCTTAGGTGATTTACATCATCTTCTGGCCAGGAGGCCTAGAAGCATTTTATGACCCTTTTCTGATAAGGGTCTGTCAACCAGAAAACTTATTTTCCCTAAAAGTGTTGTTCTTTCTAAAGTCTGACACCACTCTCAGAAAGCACTAAATAAAGTTACATTCCTATAGGGCAAAGGTGTAGTGGGCTATAACAAGGAAAGAATTTATTTAACTCAAAGTTTAATGTTGTTACTATCAAGGCCACTACTTATATTTCAACTATATTAATGCACTCTCAGGTACACAACAAAAGATATGAAAATTTGGCGGCAAGTATTGGCTCAACAATGAGACTCTTAACCAGTTCTATTCTAATGATTTTTAACTCCTCAAAAGGCTCTACATTCCTAGAATGTCTTAAGCTTCCTGTGCCTCTTGTGGTTGGGAGGCTGTAAACAATCACATGTGTAGTTGTAAGAGTCCGGATAAACCTGTCTGGCAAGTTAGAAGGCCACCTAAGGGGTTTGAATTGAAACATTCCAATTTTTCCCAGGAGACTTATTAACTAGAGATCTGAGAAGTTAACTTTTTCCAGAGAAAGGTGGTCGGGGATAGCCCCCTGTTGATGTCAGAGGAGTTGGTGAAAGTCATAAAATAGTAAGAGAGACAGATTCTGGTTTTGGGGTAAATGCTCGAGCAGGTCCAGGGGGTCCCTCGAGTCCTGACTCACCTTTGCCTGTCAGGCCTCTTCCTCATTACCTTTGTCAGGGTGGGATCTCCTGTGTTGGCTCCCGGCAGATGACAGAGGATGAGATGGCTTGATGGCATCACTGACTCAATGGACGTGAGTTTGAGTGAACTCTGGAGTTGGTGATGGACAGGGAGTCCTGGCGTGCTGCGATTCATGGGGTCACAAAGAGTCGGACACGACTGAGCGACTGAACTGAACTCTCCAGTATGAATTTGCTAATGTTGGGTAAGATGTGAGCAACAGATAAAGGCTTTGCCATATTCTGTACATTTATAAGGTTTCTCTCCAGTATGAATTCGCTGATGTTGAGTAAGATGTGAGTGATGGATAAATGCTTTGCTACATTCTGTACACTTGAAAGGTTTCCTTCCTGTATGAATTTTTCTATGTCTCAGATCAGATGAGTTACTAAAGACTTTTTGGCATATCTTACAGTTGTTTTCTTTCTGTAAATTCTGAATAGTCTGCTGTTGAACAAGTTCTGAAGACTGATTAAAAATTTTTACCATATTCACTACAATTGTAAGTCTTCTCTCCAGTATGAGTACTCTTATATAGAGAAAGACCTAATACCTGATAAAAGATATTTGTATATTTATTACTTTAAGAATCCTTGTTTGAAGATTCAGGTCCCTGATGTTTCATAAGGTTTGAGTCTCCTTCAACCTTATACCCAGTTTTATTGCCTGAATACTCTCACACTCCATCATAAATACTCTTGCAATTATTGGGGCTGAAGCTCTTAAGGAAGGGTTGACTCACTTTATTACACATGGAAAGTTCTTCCATATTAACCATATCATGGGATGTATTGAACTATGATGGTTGGATTACATCACTTCCATTATCATCAACATTATAACTTTTGTCATGGGGAGAAAATATCTGTTGGTGGAAGAATAATGACCCCCTGCTCACGGATCCCTCAAATTGTCTATTTTGTGAGTTTCCCCCCTCATTTTTAAATTGCTGGTATTCCAACACGCTTGAATGATTGTTTAATCTAAGGCTATATTGAGTATTGTTTGAATGAGTATTATAGTAGAGACTAGATTACCTTCTGGGCTTTCCACATTTCCTTTCAGAGAACAGATAAGTTTCAAAAAATGATGGAAATCTTTTCTTAAAAACTTACAGTTCTCATATGTTGAAGATTGAAGTTGTGTTTTCCCCAATTTGACTTGCATTGCTCATTTCTTTTTGCAGTAATGTATGCCTTATGTGTAACTGTCTCAGTTTCTTTACGTCCATATAAACTTCCTCTCAGTCTCTCATATGCCCTCGTATGTTCCCAGTCATTCATTAAATGTAAATTTCTGAGGTGAAATCTTTCGTATTTTCCTAGGTTTGCTTTTGGGAACACATCTTCTAACCCTGGATTCTTTAGCATCAAATCCTGGGTATCTTAAGGAGACAGAGCTGAAAGATACCAAATAACAAGTTACTTTACCCACTATTCTCAGTGAATATCCTTAAAGATTTAAAGAAAAGTGATGAATCCTTCGATTGTTTAAAAATAAAATAGAGAGAGAAGGATCAAGATGCCAGAGGATCAGGAAGAGATGGGAGTTCATCTCTCTCCACAAACACAACAAGAATACATCAGAAATGGAAGAATTTTCATAGAGCCCCTGGTGAACACAAGCAGAGAGCCTTGGACAATGAAAAGGTCAAGAAAGATTCCTGCTTTGGCAAATAGGATAAGAGAAAGAAGAAAAAGGAACAGGAAAAGAAGTTGAGTGGTACCTGCAATCTTGGGGGGATCTGAAGAGAGATCAGATCAGGTCTCCACATGCAGGGAAGGCTCTCACTATGCGAACCCAGTAGGGACAGAAGGGGAGCCTTATTCTCTGTTGGATGAGAACATACCAACAGCCTGTGGCAGGACACAGTGAGATGTGTACACAGGGTACTGACCCGAGCCCTACCCATCCAGTTTGAGAGGATGTCCACCACAGCAAACAAGGGCTGGGTGCTGGAATGTGGGGTCTGGAGAGCAAACCCAGGCAGAGGACTGCTGTGGGCTGTGAGGAGACATCCTGTAGGAAAAGCAGGGAGCGGGAGCTCTATAAATGGGGATGTTGTGGTAGAAGCCTGAACCACCATACATCATACCGCCATTGCTGACTGATGACCAAAGAAGAACCCCACTGCAGCCCCTCTCTCCCTGTGCTGGTCCCTGCCACACCAGCATCGAGGAAGGGCCACTACCCGGGTGGGCTCTATTGAGCCCCAGCCACGTCCTCCACCCATGCACCTCCTCCACCATCAGCAGACTCCTGTGCTCTGGGGCAGCCTCTGGAGCAGACACCTGTGGGTGGGCCATATGCACAGATGGAGCTGAAAGCACAAATAGCCCCAGGGTTAAGGAAGAAAAGCTGAAATCTCTCTTCACAGCTACACAAACAATGCCTTTACACCCACAACTGGCTTTGTATCCTCAGCCCCTGAAGAGCATCTGAATGGAAAAGCAGGACACCACCCCCTTATCCCCGCCCCCATCCCCCAGCCACAGCAGGTGTAGCTTTAGCACCTGTAGACTTTGTGGGCTCATACATGAGGGGACTGGGCCAGGCCAGAGCCTGAGCTACACCTACAGCACCACAGCAGGTCCAGCTCCATGATGAGTGCAATCCTGGCCCCTGATTTCAGTGGATCTATGCTGGTAACCTGGTGAAAACAACATGTGAGAAATACCAGGGCCATGTGTTAACTATGGGCATACCCATAGTTAAGGTGGGGCCAGGAGCACTGCCAACACAGGGTCACACCAGACTCACACAATGTACAAAAGGTGATACACAGAGCACATCCCGAGGTGAACATCCCCAGAGGAGCAATACTCAGTGGCTTCTCTCCCAGTGGGTGTGCTCCAATCCCACCTGCCTCCACCACAGATCAGAAAGAAAGTGAAGAAAAAGATCTGGGGACTCTATTCCACCAACCAGGGAGCAGATTCCACCCCTGACAGGGCAGTGACAACCAGAGAGCAGTGGGAGACTCCCCTCAATATCCAGGGCAGGCTTGGTTCACAATAACAGCAATCACACCCCCTATCAAGGGGATAAGGACACAAGCCTGTGACCAACCTCACACTCCAGGGGACAGACACCAGAAGGAAAAACTTGGATTCTGCAGCTTTCATAACACAGAACACAAACCCAGAAAATTGCACAAAATGATCATACAGAGAAATATGCTATAGAGGAAAAAACAAGATGAAAGCTTACAGGAACCAATAGATGAAGAGGAGATATTAGTCAGTATAATGATTAATTTTCCCCTTCAATTCAATTTAGTCACTCAGTCATGTCCAACTCTTTGCAACTCTGTGGACTGCAGCACGCCAGGCTTCCCTGTCCATCACCAACTCCCGGACCTTGCTCAAACTCATGATCATTGAGTCGGTGATGCCATCCAACCATCTCATCCTCTGTCATCCCCCTCTCCTCCTGCCTTCAGTCTCTCCCAGCATTAGGGATTTTTCCAATGAGTCAGTTCTTCGCATCAGGTGGCCAAAGTATTGGAGCTTCAGCTTCAGCATCAGTCCCTCCAATGAATATTCAGGACTGATGTCCTTTTGCATTGACTGGTTGCATCTCCTGGCTGTCCAAGGGTCTCTCAAGAGTCTTCTCCAACAACACAATTTACAAGCATCAATTCTTTGGTGCTCAGCTTTCTTTATGGTTCAACTCTTACATCCATACATGACTACTGAAATATACGTAGCTTATCTATATGCACCTTTTTAAGTAATGTCTCTGCTTTTTAATACACTGTCTAGGTTTGACAAAGTTTTTCTTCCAAGGAGCTAGTATCTTTTAATTTCATGACTGCACTCACCACTTGCAGTGATTCTGGAGCTGAAGAAAAGAAACTCTCCCATTGATTCCATTGTTTTGCCATCTATTTGCCATGAAAAGATGGGATCAGAGGCCACGATCTTACTTTTTTAAATGGTGAGTTTTAAGCAAGCTTTTTCACTCTCCTCTTTCACCTTCATTAACAGTCTCTTTAGTTTGTCTTCACTTTCTGTCATAATGGCGGTGTCATCTGCATATCTAAGCTTATTGATATTTCTCCTGGCAATTTTGATTCCAGCTTTGCTGTCAACAAGCATTTTGACAAACAGTGGGTGCCTAATACTTCTTTAATCCACTTCTTCCCACCACTGTTTTTATTTGAGCATGTACTATTTGGCTATTTGAATGTAAAAATTATAAATGTAACTGACATAAAACTAATCAGACATATAGGATAAAGGCAGGGGAAGCTGATAACAAACAAGATAACTTTAACAATTACTAATAATTAATAATTATTACTAATAATTAATAATTTAATAATTAATAATTACAGCAGTACTTAAGAAATGGGACTTTAAAAATATGGTGAGAACCTAGGGAAGTCTGCCCATGCTGTGTGGAGTCCTAACTGCAAGGAAATCTAAAAGAGAGTCAATATATATACATATGACTGATTCTTTTTGATGTACAGCAGGACAACATTGTAAAACAGTTATATTCCAACAAGAACTTTTAAACAAGATGTCTTCATATAATACAAAAATCTTAACAGTGAGAAACAACAATTAAAAACATGGTGGAGAACATTCTAGGATCTCTGAGAATTTATTTGAAAACTTTTTGAGTTTCTGAGATAAAGTTTGAAAGTCGCAAGTTTTGCTTGGAAGATGTAGTGACATAAAGACTTCAGGGACTGCAAGTTCAAAATAATTCAAACTCAAAACAAACTTGGATATTTCAAATGTAAGTCTCAGCTGTATCTAAGAGAGCTAACATAATTTTGAATATAAAAAACAAAAAAGCCTAAATAGAGGGAACCTGCCAAATTACAGATGAAGCTATCACTGTATAGACTAGTTGAAATTTTAAATTAAATGAAGCACAACAGCTACAAGGTAGCCAAAGAAGCTCACCTAAAGAGAGACTTGGACATTATTTTGAACAATAAAAGAGTAGGATGAAACGCAACATAATATTTTGTAATTATGCAACAGGTGAGGTATTCCAAAGCAACATTAAAAATCAGAGGGGAAAAAGTATCACAAGGCTTAAATGAAATACTTAGGCTTCACCGTTGTGTATTAAATAATTTAGGGACGTCCTGATGGTCCAGTGGTGAGAAATCTGCCCGTCAATGCAGGGGACACAGGTTCCATCCCTGTTCAGGGAACATCCCACAAGACTCGGAGCAACTAAGCTAGTGTGCCACAATTACTGAAGCCCACATGCTCCAGAGCCTGCCAGTTATTAATACAGCAACTGAACCGGTGCCTTAGAGCCAGAGTTCCACAACAAGATAGCAGCTCCTCCTAGTCACAACAGAGAAAGCCCAAGTGCATCAGCAAAATCCCAGTATAGCCAAAACTAAATAAATATTAAAATTTAAGGAGAAAAGGAGAATTTAACAGACTTTGGTCGACGGGTTCTGGAAGTTAACTTTTATTCTTGGAACTTAAGTTTTTTCACTCTTGGAATTTCCTTAGTGACTGTGAGGAACCTAGGTTAAAATTTTAAGTCCCCTTTTTGATTAAAACCCCGGAGGCAGGCCATGCCTCACAGGAGATAACTTACTCCTTATCTGGTGACTCAGAGTCTCCTGGTCCTTAACAAAGCCCCATTCTATTAATTCTTAACTGATGACTTATAACCTAGTTTCCTGACCTTGCGAAGAGACCCCCTCTCAAAGATGTATTTACTGTCGGATTTTTCCGGGTAATTGTTTCTTTAAGAACTGGCCAAGCGCTGCAGGGTGGTCAGTCAACTGTTTCGACTTAATTATCTGCAGACCTATCCCACCAATCAGATGTCCTCACCCCACCTACACCTGCCTATGGCCCCCTACCACATTGTTCCCAATATCCTGACCCCTCCCACACCTGCCTGTGATTTTTCGGTATAAAAGTTCCTCACAATTGATATTCGGGGTTCATCTCCTTGCGTGGAGACTGAACCCCGGCGCACCGGCCTAATAAATCCTCTTGCCTATTGCATCGAATTCCAGTCACTGTGGTCTTTGGAGCGACAGATTCTGAGAAAAGGCCGTGAGGTCTTACAACTGCAGTGGCTTTATTACTCTCCGCATGCCCTGATAATTTACGCTAACAAGATGGCTTACGTGGGCCCTAGTTTCATAAGGGAATGACTCAGGTTGGGAGGCTGGGCATTTCACAAAGAACAATGAAGTGACTAGAGGTTTGGGGCTTTGAGCCAGGTGGGCTTATTAGCCCAACCTCTAAGGAGGGGAGAATGCTGGAGATGTTATCAATCCCACCTATGTAGCTAACCCCCAATAAAAACTCGGGACTTAAAAGCTTCAGTGAGCTTCTTTGGCTGGCAATACGGTTTTCTGTCACACCAATATGCCAGGAGGGCAATGGGTCCCTTGGGATGATGACTATGGGTCAGTTCAAACAAACCCGTTCCGAAGTTAAGGAGCTTATCAAGTCCAAAAACAAAGAGCATTTCGGGAAAGAGAGACAGAACAGCAAACAAAAGGACTATGCCTCTTACCTCAGCATGAGTCACTTCTGACTCCTTGTTTTCCTCTTCCTCTGGGCTTCCTTCTCAGGTAAGATTAGTCTTGGTAAGTGTTGAAAATAGGCAGTTAAAAACTTAGAAAAACACACCGAGGTCCCTGTAATACAGCCCCACACAGAGGGAGGATGTCAACAGGTACAAAACACAATCCTCTACTGCCACTGACACAGCAGGGATTCTGGAACACAGAATCGAACGAGGTGTTTTTAGTTTTATTCTTTTCTTCAGAACTAGCGGCCCTTCCTGTGAAAACCACACGTTCTAGGCTGACCCTCCCATTTAAAACATAGGCGAGACCCTGACCAAACTCCACACAGAATAGGACCTCCTTCACCTCTTCGTGGATCAGGGACCTAGGAGTTGGGTAATGCAGGATTTTAAGCAGCGGTCTCTACAAGTTAGAAGGCAGAACTGACAGGGAAGGACATGGATTCTAGAACGATATCAACAGGAAGCGGACGTGGACCCCAGGGATCCGGCAGCTAAGCTAAAGGACCTCAGAACTTCTCATGGCGATGCGAGGACACATTGAGGACGTGAAATGGGGAAGGTAGTTTGAACGTCCACAGAGACCCTCGAAACCCACGTGTGAAGGACAACAGGCTGTGGACTACAAAATCCGGGCTTTAAACAAACAAACTGACCAGAACTCTGTCGCTAATTTACACTCAATTCCGAGTCAGAGGAAGGTGAGTGAGCACTCGCGGGGGGAAGATCCGGTACAGAGGAAGGTGAATGCGGTATGCCCCAGCGAAGAAAGGAGGCAATGTAAGGGGAGAGGGTGGGACGAGGCCAGAAGGGCAGGTATGTAGGGGTGGGGCCGGTGGGGGCAGAGTCTTCCCTCCCCTCACCCCAGCCCCTGTCAGTTTTGGGTCTGTTGGTCCTTTTGTCCAGCTGTGCTTCCTTTCTCTGCCTGTTAATGCCTTTAAATCTCTTTGATTTCATCTGGAGCAGAGCTGCTTCCTGCCTGTTCTAAGTTAGTGTTTCACACAACTTAAGGCAAAATAGAAGAATTTTGAGAGCTGCCTCTATGGGAAGCAGAGATGTTTTCAGCAAGTTGGAAAATAGGGAAAATTCAAAAGCCTTTTGTGTGAGTGTGTGAAGATGGGTGTCTCCACAGTTACGAAAAGTACAAGGTAATCAATTAGAAGGAATTCATAGGGCCTGGACTCCATCTTAGGCCTGTTCATGCTGATCATGCTCAGCCACCTTTCCAATGGACTCTGAACTCTGTGTTTAGTGCCTATGAAAACAACAACAGAAGGATAACACCCCCTCCAGACAGGGGAACTTTGAAGATCATATCTAGGTTACTCATGGCCTAAGAGAAAACATACACTAATCACCCCTTCCTGAAAACAGGCCATAAATTTTTCTGTATCTATTGGAGTGTAACCTCGAGCTTATTGATTATTGGCTAATTGTTTGACTGTTTGAGCACATGAGCACATAGCACGTGAATGATGGGGATATTGTGACTGTATTTTCCTTTGTTTATGTAAGTCTCAAAGAATTTGGGGTGGTGGGTTCAGATACGTGCACATGGGGTATAAAAGATTTTCACAAATGCTGATCAGGGTCCTTGGCTAAGAGGAGACTCTGCCCTGGGCCCACTGGTATAATAAACTGACTTCACTATCTGCATTGTCCTTCTGAGTGAGTTTGTTTCCCAGAACGTGTGGTTACAACAATCACTTCAGCAGCAGCAGCAACAATTAACAGAGGCAAATGGATGTGAGAGTCAGACTATAAAGAAAACTGAGCACTGAAGAATTGATGTTTTTGAACTGTGGTGTTGGAGAAGACTCTTGAGAGTCCCTTGGACTGCAAGGAGATCCAACCAGTCCATCCTAAAGGAGATCAGTCCTGGGGGGTTCATTGGAAGGACTGATGTTGAAGCTGAAACTCCAATATTTTGGCCACCAGATGCGAAGAGCTGACTCATTGGAAAAGACCCTGATGCTAGGAAAGATTGAGGGCAGGAGAAGGGGACGACGGAGGATGAGATGGCTGAATGGCATCACCAACTAGATGGACATGGGTTTGGGTGGACTCCGGGAGTTGGTGATGGCCAGGGAGGCCTGGTGTGCTGATGTTCATGGGGTCACAAAAAGTCGGACACAACTCAGCGACTGAACTTAACTGAACTGAATCTGTGTATAAGCAGATTCTGGCAGGAGTAACAGTATGCCATTTCTGTGGTTATGTTATAAATGACAGTTTGGGTTCTGGTCTCCCTCTTTCTTCCTGGACCCACTTCCTAAGACAAAAGCCAGCTGCCCTGTTGCAAGCAGGTCTCTGGTTACAGTTACTGAGGTTTCCTACCAATGGATCATCTGAATGATTCAGTTCAGTTCACTCCAGTCACTCAGTCGTGTCTGACTCTTTGGGACCCCATCAACTGCAGCATGCCAGGCCTCCCTGTTCATCACCTACTCCCGGAGTTTACTCAAACTCATGTCCATTGAGTCAGTGATGCCATCCAACGATCTCATCCTCTGTTGTCCCCTTCTGCTCCTGTCTTCAACCTTTCCCACTATCAGGGTCTTTTCCAATGTCACTTCTTCACATCAGGTAACCAAAGTATTGGAGTTTCAACTTCGGCATCAGTCCTTACAGTGAACACCCAGGAATGATATCCTTTAGGATGGTTGGTTGGATCTCCTTACAGTCCAAGTGTTGGGAGCCGGCATGAGGAATCCCACCCGTGACAGAGTCATGAGGCACACTCAGATGGCAAAGCAATCTGAGTCATCGGATTTCTCCCTGGTTTTTCCTGAGCATGTACCCCAATATCAAAAATTTGTTCTGTATTTGTCTGTTTCTCCACTATTCTCTGCCAGTTTCTCAGAGTTAATTCAGGGCTTCAGCTTCCTGCATTTGAAAGGAGTGTTGCAGCCCAACCCCCCCTTTGATAATTCTATATCCTGCCTAAACAGGTTCCCCTGACCTTTTACAAGCTTGTGAATTGCTCACAACACCAAGCTGTGAGGGGCAAAAAAGTCTTGAAGTGTCTTAAGTTACAAACTTCTTCTAAGAGCCTAAACTTGTTAATAGACTTCACTGTTGTTTCAATGACTGCTGCCAGACCTCCTTATCTGCACCTGGAAGTTTCTGCTATACAAACAATGTTTGGGAATATGTAGTAGTTTTTTGATGTTAGCAACACTAGGCTTTTGAGTTGATTGCTTTCTCCCTCCCTTGCTGTGTCTTTGCTATGCGAGAATGTAACTTTGTTTAGTGCCTCCCGAGAATGGCGCCAGACCTTGGAAGAAATAACACTTATCAGAAAAGAGCTGTAAATTGTCGAATTGGCCTTTTGGCTGGAAGATGATGTAAATTACCTAAGACTTGTGTATACAATTAGGTATGCAGAGACTAAGCCTGCTCTTGATAAGAGTCAGGGCTGCTGTCATTGCCAAAATTTGTGAAACTCATTGATCTTCATGGTATAAAAAGGGGATGTGAAAAATAAAGTTTGGACCAGATTCTCTTGGGAACAGCTTTCTCTGAGCAGTCTTTCCGGACCAGTTTCTCTCGGGAACAGTTTCTCAGAGGGGTTTTTTTCCGGACCAGAACTTCCCAGACCGGTTCTGCAGGCCGGTCTCTCCGACGACTCGCTCTCCTAAACTCATTCTTTAGGGACATCTGGCTCCCACACCTCTCTCTCTCTTCTCTCTGTCCTCTTGTGCTTTACCTCCAGGCTGAATTCCCATCTGGAGCGGGAGGCTCACCACGTCTACTTACTTGCCCTGGCTATAAGTTCTGCGAGAAAAGTGGACCCACGGTGGGGCCCCTTTAGAGATTCAAGCAGACGCTGGTGGCCCACGTAGATGGTGCAAATCTCTTGTCTTGAGGTTTTATTGGCTTTCCCCGTAAACCAAGTTATTCAGCCTCCTATTTTCCATTAATTTCCTACTGTTCTATCCTGTCCTGAGCTATCCTTTCCTATCCTGTCCTATCCTTTCCTATCTGCCTGCTCCGTCCCACCTTTAAATATCCCTGGATCCACCGGGGCTGGACCCCAGCGTCCAAGGGACTCTCAAAGTCTCCTCCAACACCACAGTTAAAAAGCATCAATTCTTCCGTGTTCAACTTTCTTTATACTCCAACTCTCACATCCATACATGACTACTGGACAAACCATACCTTTAACTACATGGACCTTTGTTGACAAAGTAATATTTCTGCTTTTTTGATATGCTGTCTAGGTTGGTCATAACTTTTCTTCCAAGGAATAAACCTCTTTAATTACATGGCTGCAGTCACCATCTGCAGTGAGTTTGGAACCCCCAAAAATAAAATCTGTCACTGATTCCATTGTTTCCCATCTATTTACCATGAAGTTTTGGGACCAAATGCCATGATCTTAGCTTTCTGAATGTTGAGATTTAAGCAAACTTTTTCACTCTCCTCTTTCAGTTTCATCAAGAGGCTTTTTAGTTCTCCTTCACTTTTTGCCCTAAGGGTCATGACATCTATATTTCTGAGATTACTGGTATTCCTCCCAGCAATCTTGATTCCAGCTTGTGCTTCATACAATCCAGTATTTCTCATGATGTACTCTACATATGAGTTAAATAAGCAGGTGACCCATGCTTATGCTGGGTCCAAGAGCAGTGCCAATCACTGAGGATCACACAAGAGCTTGCTGGAGAATGAAAGTTGACCCACGGAGTACACCTCGAGGTGAACTTCTCAGAGGAGCAATACTCAGTGGCTTCTCTCCCAATAGGTGTGACCCAATCCCACCAGCCTCCCACCACAGATCATAAACACAGCTAACAAACAGATTTAGGGCACTATTCCACCAACCAGGGAGTAGACATCACCACAGAGAGGGCAGTGAAAACCACAGAGCAATGGGGAAGTTCCCCTCAATATTCAGGGCAGGCTCTGGTCATAGTAACACAATCAAAGCCCAGATAAAGGGGATAAGGGCACAAACCTCTGGACCAACCTCACCCACCAAGTTGCAGACACCAGAAGGAAGACTAACTAGATTCCTGTAGCCTTCAAAATAGAGATCACAGACAGAAAACTGGATAAAATAAGATGGCAAAGAAATAGGTTATATAGAGAGAAGCAACATCAAACCCTACAAGAACCACTAAATGAAGAGGATATAGGCAATTTAATGACGACCTCTTGCTTGTAGTCGTCTTAAGTGGAGATACCAGACGTTTTCACAAATCCTAGGCACCTGATAATTCTTTAATCCACTTCTTGTCACACATGTTTCTGAGAATGTTCTATTAGATGTTTCGATCTAAAAATCATAGATGATAGTGACAGAAAACTAATCAGAAACTGAGGACACGTAAGACAGTGTCTGAGAAAGTGAAGATAAACTTAATAAAATTAAGTTGTTAAGAAATTAAATAAGAGAGCCTTTTAAAAATATGGTTGAAACACAGGGAAGTCTACTCATAGCTCTGTGGAGACCAAAGTGGGATGGAATTGAATAGAATGGGGAATACTGGAGATCTCTTCAAGAAAATTGATATACCAAGGGAACATTTATACAAAGATGGGCACAGTAAAGGACAGAAATGGTGTGGACCTAACAGAAGTGGAAAATATTAAGAAAAATGGGGAAGAATACACAGAAGAGATATACAAAAAAGATCTTAACGACTAATATAACCAGGGTGGTGTGATGAGTCACCTAGAGCAGACATACTGGAGCCTGAAGTCAAGTGGGCCAGGGGAAGGATACTATGAATAAAGCTAGTGGAGGTGAAAGAATTCCAGTTGAGCTGTTTCAAGTCCTAAAAGAAAATGTTGCTAAAGTGCTGCACTCAATATGTCAGCTAACTTGGAAAACTCAGCTGTAGCCACAGGACTGGAAAAAGTCAGTATTCATTCCAATCCCAAAGAAAGGCAATGCCAAAGAGTGATGAAACTACTGCAAACATGCACTCATTTCACATGCTACCAAAGTAAGGTTTAAAATTCTCCAAGCATGGCATCAACAGTATGTAAACCAAGAACTTCCAGATGTTCAAGCTGGATTTAGAAAAGGCAGAGGAACCAGATATTAAGTTGTGAACATCCTTTGAATCATAGAAAAGGCAAGAGAGTTCCAGAAAAACACCTACTTATGCTTTATTGACTATGCCACGGCCTTTGACAGTGTGGATCAAAACAAAGTGTGGAAAATTCTTCAGTTCATTTCAGTCGCTCAGTCGTGTCCGACTCTTTGCAACCCAATGAATCGCAGAATGCCAGGCCTCCCTGTCCATCACCATCTCCCAGAGTTCAAACTCACGTCCATCGTGTCAGTGATGCCATCCAGCCATCTCATCCTTGGTCGTCCCCTTCTCCTCCGGCCCCCAGTCCCTCCCAGCATCAGGGTCTTTTCCAATGAGTCAACTCTTCGCATGAGGTGGCCAAAGTACTAGATCTTCAGCTTTAGCATCATTCCTTCCAAAGAAATCCCAGGGTTGATCTCCTTCAGAATGGACTGATTGGATCTCCTGCAGTCCAAGGGACTCTCAAGAGTCTTCTCCAACACCACACTTCAAAAGCACCAATACTTGGCGCTCACCCTTCTTCACAGTCCAACTCTCACATCCATACATGACCACAGGAAAAATCATAGCCTTGACTAGATGGACCTTAGTCAGCAAAGTAATGTCTCTGCTTTTGAATATACCGTCTAGGTTGGTCATAACTTTTCTTCCAAGGAGTAAGTGTCTTTTAATTTCATGGCTGCAGTCACCATCTGCAGTGATTTGGAGCCCCCCAAAATAAAGTCTGACACTGTTTCCCCATCTATTTCCCATGAAGTGATGGGACCAGATGCCATGATCTTCGTTTTCTGAATGTTGAGCTTTAAGCCAACTTTTTCACTCTCCTCTTTCACTTTCATCAAGAGGCTTTTAAGCTCCTCTTCACTTTCTGCCATAAGGGTGGTGTCATCTGCATATCTGAGGTTATTGATATTTCTCCCGGCAATCTTGATTCCAGCTTGTGTTGCTTCCAGTCCAGTGTTTCTCATGATGTACTTTGCACAGAAGTTAAATAAACAGGGTGACAATATACAGCCTTGGTGTACTCCTTTTCCTATTTGGAACCAGTCTGTTGTTCCATGTCCAGTTCTAACTGTTGCTTCCTGACCTGCATACAGATTTCTCAAGAGGCAGGTCAGGTGGTCTGGTATGCCCATCTCTTGAAGAATTTTCCATAGTTTATTGTGATCCACACAAAGGCTTTGGCATAGTCAATAAAGCAGAAATAAATGTTTTTCTGGAACTCTCTTGCTTTTCCATGATCCAACGGATGTTGGCAATTTGATCTCTGGTTCCTCTGCCTTTGCTAAAACCGGCTTGAACATCAGGGAATTCACGGTTCATGTATTGCTTAAGTCTGGCTTAGAGAATTTTGAGCATTACTTTACTAACATGTGAGATGAGTGCAATTGTGCGGTAGTTTGAGCATTCTTTGGCATTGCCTTTCTTTGGGATTGGAATGAAAACTGACATTTTCCAGTCCTGTGGCCATTGCTCAGTTGTCCAAATTTGCTTGCATATTGAGTGCAGCACTTTCACAGCATCATCTTTCAAGATTTGAAACAGCTCCACTGGAATTCCATCACCTCCACTAGCTTTGTTTGTAATGATGCTTTCTGAGGCCCACTTGACTTCACATTCCAAGATGTCTGGCTCTAGGTTAGTGATCACATCATCATGATTATCTGGGTCGTGAAGATCTTTTTTGTACAGTTCTTCCATGTATTCTTGCCATCTCTTAATATCTTCTGCTTCTGCTAGGTCCAGGCCATTTCTGTCTTTTATCGAGCCCATCTTTGCATGAAATGTTCCCTTGGTATCTCTGATTTTCTTGAAGAGATCTCTAGTCTTTCCCATTCTGTTGTTTTCCTCTATTTCTTTGCATCGATCACTGAAGAAGGCTTTCTTTTCTTGCTATTCTTTGGAACTCTGCTTTCAGATGCTCATATCTTTCCTTTTCTCCTTGGCTTTTCACCTCTCTTCTTTTCACAGCTATTTGTAAAGCCTCCCCAGACAGCCATTTTGCTTTTTGCGTTTCTTTTCCATGGGTATGGTCTTGATCCCTGTCTCCTGTACAATGTCACGAACCTCATTCCATAGTTCATCAGGCACTCTATCTATCAGATCTAGACCCTTAAACCTATTTCTCACTTCCACTGTACAATCATAAGGGATTTGATTTAGGTCATAGCTGAATGGTCTAGCGGTTTTCCCTACTTTCTTCAATTTAAGTCTGAATTTAGCAATAAGTTCATGATCTGAGCCACAGTCAGCTCCCGTCTTTTTTTTTGTTGACTGTATAATTCTTAATGATGGAAATACCAGACCACCTTATCCACCTCCTTAGAAATCTCAATGCAAATCAAGAAGAAACAGTACTGGAGATGGAACAACGGACTAGTTCCAAATGGGGAAAGGAATATGTCAAGACTGCCTACTGTCACCCTGCTTACTTAACTTATATGCAGAATACAACATGCAGGAGACCTCGCTTCGGTCCCTGGGTTGGGAAGATCCCCTGCAGAAGGGAAGGGCTACTCATACCAGTATTCTGGCCTAAAGAATTCCATGGATTATATAGTCCATAGGATCACAAAGAGTTGGTCAGAACTGAGTGACTTTCACTTTCACTTTGCATCATGTGAAATGTCGGGCTTGAAGAAGCACAAACTGGAATCAAGACTGCAGGGAGAATTATCAATAACTTCAGATATACAGATGACATGACCCTACTGGCAGAAAACAAAGAGGAACTGAAGAGTCTTTTGATGAAACTGAAGAGAGGAGTGAAAATGTTGGCTTCAAACTCAGCATTTATAAAACTAAGATCATGGCATCTGGTCTCATCATTTCATGGCAATTAGATGGGAAAACAATCAAAACAGTCACAGACTTGATTTTCTTGGGCTCCAAAATCACTGCAGATGTTGACTTCAACCATGAAAGCAGAAAACGCTTGCTCCTTGGAAGGAAAGCTATGAGCAATGTAGACAGCATAATAAAAAACAGACATTACTTTGCAGACAAATGTCTGTCTAGTCAAAGCTATGGTTATTCCAGTAGTCATGTATGGATGTGAGAGTTGAACCATAAAGAAGGCTGAGCATCAAAGAACTGATGCTTTTGAACTGTGGTGTTGGAGAAGACTCTTGAGAGTCTCTTAGACTGCAAGGAGATTATAACACTCCATTTCTTTAGAAGAAAATCAATCCTGAATATTCGTTGGAAGGACTGATTCTGAAGCCGAAGCTCCAATACTTTGACAATCTGATGCAAAGAACTAATGCATTGGAAAACATCTGATGCTGGGTAAGACTGAGGGCAGGAGTAGAAGCGGACCACAGAGGATGAGATCGTTGGATGGCATCACTTATGGACATGAGTTTGAGAACAGTCTGGGAGCTGGTGATGGACAGGAAAGCCTGGCGTGCTGTAGTCCATGGGGTCTGAAAGAGTTGGACATGACTGAGTGACTGAACTGAACTGACTGATAGGTATAATTGATTCTCTTTGCAGTACAGTAGTACAAAATTGTAAAACAGCTATATTCCAATTAGAACTTTTTAAACTGATTTCTTTACATAACCTAGAAATTGTAATAGCTTGAATCAACTATTAACAATATGGTAGAAAATGTGCTAAGCATTTATTCCAGTTTATTTTAAAATTCTATGAGGTAATTGAATATATTATATATTTTAGCATTTTAGAATTGGGTCAGATACATTTAAGATATTTAATATGAGATCATATAAGGAAAAGAGAAACTTTGAAGTCAACCTGAAATGTGCATTCTTTCACTTTCAGAAGGTTTTGCTTTCTGCAGTGAAAAAAGTTTGAAATTTATTGAGAAGGTCCTATCCCTAGTTTGCAGTGGATAGGAAGTTATAAATCAGAAAACACAAACCTGTCCCCAGTATTTCTAGAAATTTAGCAGTTTGTCTACTACTTTGCTCACACATTTTTGGCTAGAGGTACAAAGAAACTTTAAAAGGACTGTCATACAGTTATTCAAAATGGGCACAGTTTTCCTAGGACCCCCAAGAAACTGAAGAGCAACCAATGAATGCAGATTGTCACAACAGGAAACTTTTAGTTCACACTGTGATGAAGGAAAGTAAACACCAGAGATGAATTTATGAATGATTTAAGAGACAGAATAGGGCAGGTGATACATTTCTATGACAGCAGTGGACACAAACCCAGGTTTTCTGAAATCATTTCCACTGAAGATGATCTTCCAAAACCATCTGATGAAGGATCAGTTCCGCACTGCTCCTTGGACCTCTCCTCTGAGTCATCATCTCCATCCATTCGTACCTCCTGGGTACATGGCTGTTGTTTCCCTTCTCCTTATATTCCTGGGATCGTTCAATTGCTATAGAAAGGTGATCAGGTCCAGCTTAGAGCCCACAGGACCTGTTCATCAGTAAAAGGAATATTTGTGTTGTCAGAGATTCATCAGTGTCCAATCCAATATGTATTCAGTTGAGACGAGAATGCAAGGGACAATGTAAAACAGCCTGGAAAATGATTTCCCCAAATTCTTTATTCAAATCACCTACATAACACTAACAAATACATAACATCAGATCCTGAGATACTGGTCAAGTACTATGAAGGCAAAGTAAGTGTGTAACTGTGAAATTAAGAACAGATGTGACTATTTAATAGTGGGGCCATGAAAGGAGTCATCAGCAGATCCCATTTTTTTCTGATGTTTCTTCCCCCAAACGAACATTTAGGAGTCCTGAGATCAAAGCCTCACACTCACCATACCTAAGACCTCACTGTAGGGGAGGATTTAAGGCAGGAATTTCTGAGAGAGGTCTAAGCTAGGATCAGGCGGAGAAAACAGGAGTACTTGCAGTTCAGCTTCTATAAGTTACCCTGAGTGAAGTGCCTCGGGCTCCCTAGGCTGAGTGTGGGTTAATTCAGTGAAACCAAGACACGGATTCTGGTGAGCACTGTGAGGGTGCTGAAAGGCTGCTGCTCATCTACAAGAGATGCCTGGATTCTTGGCCTCCTGAGGAGAACAGTTCAATCTGGGGAGATATGAGGCTTGACTGTCCAGAGCTTTTGTGTAATAAAGTTGTATTAAAGTATAAAAGAGACAAAGAAAGCTTCTGACATAGACATCAGAAGGGGGTAGAAAGAGTGCTCCTTCGCTAGTGTTAGCAAAGGAGTTATATACATTTTTTTTTTAATTTTTATTTTTTAGTTTGTTTTGCTTTACAATACTGTATTTGTTTTGCTATACATCGACATGAATCAGCCACGAGTGTACATGAACTCCCAATCCCGACCCCCACCTCCCCCCTCCCGCCCCACACCCTCTCTCTGGATTATCCCCGTGCATCAGTCCCAAGCATCCTGCATCCCTCATCGAACCTAGACCGGCGGTTCGTTTCACTTATGATAGCATACATGTTACACTGCCACTCTCTCAAATCATCCCACCCTCTCCCTCTCCCACGGAGTCCAAAAGGCTGTTCTATACATTTGTGTCTCTTTTGCTGTCTCACATACAGGTTTATCATTACCATCTTTCTAAATTCCATATATATGTGTAAGTATACTGTATTGGTGTTTTTCTTTCTGGGTTACTTCACTGTATAATTGGCTTCCACTTCATCCACCTCATTAGAACTGATTCAAATGTATTCTTTTTAATGGCTGAGTAATACTCCATTGTGTATATGTACCACAGCTTTCTTATCCATTATCTGCTGGAGGACATCTAGGTTGCTTCCATGTCCTGGCTATTATAAATAATGCTGTGATGAACATTGGGGTACACGTGGCTCTTTCAATTCTTCCACTGAATCAAAAGAATGTCTGGAGGTTGTAAAGGCCTCACTAGACCCACTCCTATAATTTACAGTTTAAGACAACAGGACTAGCCAGAAGGTTTTTTTTTCCAGAGACTGTCCTCAAGCAGGGTAATTTCTTACATAATCCTAAGGAATGTAGGGGGGGGTGAGTTTGTTCTTCCTCCTTGAGAACTCCAGACCCCTCTCTCCTTGGGGATCCCTGGACTTATCAACCTGCCTAGAAATAGACCCTCTCAGTGTGATTGAAGGGGGACCTATGAATAGACCCTGAGGTTCGGCAAGACTGCTGGTCTCAGGAAGGTGGTCACCTAGTGGAGGTGTTCACAAGACTGGCTGGTGTGAGCTCAGGGACCTGCAGGCTGCCTGCTCCCCAGACAGATCCTGAGGCAGCAACAGCACGGAGCAGTTCAGGGAAACTGTCAACAATACTCTGTATCATCTTTCTTATTAGAACCATCCAAGTGTCCAAGTAGTTACAAAATGGGAGAGGAGATACAACATAGAAATGATGAGATATATCTGAAGTTATGAGAAATTTAAAGCTAGTGAGTAAACTGATTTCCACATTTACCATCTCTATGGCATATCAAGGATATTTCTATTGAAGGCTTACAACCAACTTCTGTCTTACTTTAAATAGTTCATTGTGATCTCTTCACTACAACCTTAAATAAGGTGGGCGAGGTTACTGTTGCTGGTGGGTTAACATTTCATTCATTACAGTCAACCGAAACACTAAAAGCCATTCACTTTTATTGCTGCTAAGTCACTTCAGTCGTGTCCGACTCTGTGCGACCTAATGGATGGCAGCCCACCAAGCTCGCCAGTCCCTGGGATTCTCCAGGCAAGAACACTGGAGTGGGTTGCTATTCCCTTCTCCAATGCATGAAAGTGAAACGTGAACGTGGAGTTCTCAGTCGTGTCCGACTCTTCGCGACTCATGGACTGCAGCCCACCAGGCTCCTCCGTCCATGGGATTTTCCAGGGAAGAATACTGGAGTCGGGTGTCATTCCCTTCTCCAGGGAGAACACTATACTGAGCCATCAAATCCCTCAGATACTTTTAAAATCCCGTTAGTAGTTTAGCCAAATCTACTAAAATCACACAGCAATGAGCCCTTTACTTTTTCCTAATAGTATGATCACAAAGCACTGACGGAAAAATTACTGTGATCAAAACAAAACAATGCATAATGACTAAGACAAATGTGTTCAGTTATTCTTTTAAAGTCTAACAGTTGTTAATACTGCTTTAAAAAACATCAGGTTTTAGATTTAACTCTCTTACACAAAATTGATGATTCTATTATGTCAGAGATGGATTAGAAAAATGCAAGAATTTAGTGCCTCCATCCACTCTCATAGTCCTGTCTGGGAAATGATTCCCCTCCATCTTTTTTTTTTTTTTTTGGCCCTGCTGTAAGTTGTCCTGAGATTAATGATGAAACATTAGGTAAAATTAGCAAGCCTTTTTCTTCAATTATATAAAATCATCATTTAAAATATTCTTAAAAAATATTAACAGCTGTTCTCTATCTTGTGCTTAATTCAGAAACAGGTATAAATTTGCTCCTTATGGATCAGAAAAACCCAACGTTATATTGCTATGATATACATAAAATCTTTTTCAAGTTAACTATTTGTTTCAAATAGACTACACATTGCTTGGACACTGCATTTTGTCATCAATCCATAGTTCAGGTATTAATTTCACATATAGTTGAAAGAAAACCGTTTTTCAATCCACAGTATGATCCATGATTAAATACAGATCAAAAGTACTGAGAAAGATATTCATTTTTTGATATGATGTGAAATTTGTGATTTTTACAGCTTACCATACAAAGCCTAGGAAGCACTTAGCAAGCATGGTATACACTAATTTCAAGCCTTTTACAGGAAGGGTTTCTAATACATTTCTAGGTTATCACTGTTTTATTTCAACATTGTTAAGTAATAATCATGACTTGTGTTCATATTATAAAGATACATTAATATTGCAGTGAACTGTTATTGTGTTCTTACAAATCAAGGATATTACCGTTGAAACCATACAGCGAACTTCTGTCTTACAACAGGGAAAGATTAAATGATTTCTTACATCATGGCAACCTCCAGATATTTCACATCAATGACAAAACCTCCATTTAGATGGTCATTGTCCATTTTACATTATGGTATCCTTCATCTTCTAATGGAGAATAGACAGAAATGGTTGCAACACAGTATAAAAAAGCTAATCTTTAATAAACCCTCAAAAATCTATGTTTGCAAAAACACTAGAAACAAAGCATAGTATGGATTATCTGAGTGCTGAATTACATTCACTTCAAATAATTTCAAATCACGTCATTATTAACAAGCATACATACATTGCTAAGAACTGTAACTTTATAACCATCAACCTTCCTCTCACAATTCATGCCAATATATCCATTTTCGATGTGTTTTAACTATGGAGTAATCACTACAGTCATTCTCCTTCAGAGAAACTTCTGAAAACAAAATTGATGAAATGCCTTCTAGTGAAAGCAGAGATATTACTTTGCCAACAAAGGTCCGTCTAGTCAAGGCTATGCTTTTTCCAGTGGTCATGTATGGATGTGAGAGTTGGACTGTGAAGAAAGCTGAGTGCTGAAGAATTGATGCTTCTGAACTGTGGTGTTGGAGAAGACGCGTGAGAGTCCCTTGGACTGCAAGGAGATCCAACCAGTCCATCCTAAAGGAGATCAGTCCTGGGTGTTCTTTGGAAGGACTGATGCTGAAGCTGAAACTCCAATACTTTGGCCACCTTATGCGAAGAGTCGACTTACTGGGAAAGACTCTGACGCTGGGAGGGATTGGGGGCAGGAGGAGAAGGGGACGACAGAGGATGAGATTGTTGGATGACATCACCAACTCGATGGACTTGACTTTGAGTGAACTCCGGGAGTGGTGATAGACAGGGAAGCCTGGCTGCTGTGATTCATGGGGTCACAAAGAGTCGAACATGACTGAGCGACTGAACTGATGCAATCTCTGATATTTATTTCTATTTAACTTTTGATTAAATACCTTTCTACATATTTGTTACATTATTTCCATAGGTTTGCTATATATACTCATGTTTTTTGATGCATGTTTAGGGCAAACCTCTTCCATCACTTGTTCCATTACTAGAGTTTCTCTCAAGTGTGTGTTCTCAGATGTTTAGTGAGATTACTACTATGACTAAAGGCTTTGCCACATTCTGTACATTTATAAGGTCTCTCTCCAGTATGAATTCGCTGATGTTGAATAAGATGTGCACACTGAATAAAGGCTTTGCTACATTCTTTACATTTATAAGGTCTCTCCCCAGAATGAATTCGCTGATGTGTAGCAAGAACTGAGTACTGATGAAATGCTTTGTTACATTCTTTACATTTATAAGGCTTCTCTCCAGTATGAATTTGCTGATGTCGAGTAAGATTTGAGCACTGAATAAAGGCTTTGTTACATTCTTTACATTTATAAGGTCTCTCCCCAGAATGAATTCGCTGATGTCCAGTAAGAAGTGAGAGACGATGAAAGGCTTTGTTACATTCTTTACATTTATAAGGCTTCTCTCCAGTATGAATTCGCTGATGATAGGTTAGCTGTGAGTAACAGATAAAGGCCTTGCTGCATTCTGTACATCTATAAGGCCTCTCTCCAGTATGGATTTGCTGATGATAGGTGAGATGTGAGTAACGCATAAAGGTTTTGCTACATTCTGTACATTTATAAGGTTTCTCTCCAGTATGAATTCGCTGATGTTGAGTAAGATGTGAGTTGTAAGTAAAGGCTTTGCCACATTCTGTACATTTGAAAGGTCTCTCTCCAGTGTGAATTCTCTGATGTTTAGTAAGAAGTGAGTGAAGGTTAAACACTTTGCTACATCCTGTACATTTGAAAGGTTTCCTTCCTGTATGAATTTTGCTATGTCTACTTAGATGGCATGACTTACTAAACACTTTCCACATATCTTACACTGGTTTTCTTTCTGTGGTTTCTGAACAGTGTGCTGTTGAATAAGTTCTGAAGACTGATTAGAAACCTTATCATATTCAGTACAAAGCCTCTCTTCAGTACAAGTACTCTTATCTAGAGAAAAACCTGACATTTGATCAAAGGTATTTCTACATCTATTACTTTTAGAATCCTTGGTTGAAGACTCGGGTCCCTGATGTCTCATAAGTTTTGAGTCTCCTTCAATGGTGTACCCAGTTTCATTGCCAGAATATCTTCTCACTCCACCATAAATACTCTTGTAATTATTGGAGCTGTAGTTGTTACTAAAGGGCTGACTCATTTTACTACACATGGAAAGTTGTTGTGTATTAACCATATCACAATATGTACTAGACAAGGATGGCTGGATTGTGTCTCTTCCATTATCATCAACATTATACATCTTGGAATGGTGAGAAAATATCTGTTGGGGGAAGAAAAATGACCCCCTGCTCACGTATCCCTCAAACTGATTAGATTGTGAGTCTTCCCACTCACTGTTAAATTGTAGGTGTTCAAACATGCTGGAATGTATGTTTAGTCGAAGCCTATGTTCAGAATTGTCTGAATGAGTATTTGCAGTAGAGACTAGATTACCTTCCAGATTTTCCATGTTTCCTTTTAGAGAACATATATATTTCAAAAAAGGATAGAAATCCGTTCTTAAACACCTACATTTATCATCAGATGTTGACGACTGAAGTTGATGTTTTTCCCAATTTGACTCACGTTGCTCATTTCTTTTTGCAGTACTCTTAGCATAATGTATAACTGTCTCCATTTCTTTATGTCCATATAAACATCCTCTCTGTCTTTCATATACCCTCATATATTCCCAGTCTTTCATTAAATCTAACTTTTTGTGGTGAAATATTTGATATATTTCTAGGTTTGCTATTGGGAATACATATTCAAATGCTGTTTGATTCTTCGGCATCAAATCCTGGGTGTCTTGTGGAAACACAGCTGAAAGATAACAAATAACAAGTACTTTACCTGCTATTTTCAGAAAATATCTTTAAACATTTAGAGAAAACTGATGACCATAGCTAGGATCAAGGATCAAGATGTCAAGGTTTAGGCAGATTGTGGAGATCATCTCTCTCCCCACAAATGAATGAGAAATGGAACAATTCTCACAAAGCCCAGCTGATACTAGCAGAGGCCCATGGAAATCTGAAAGGACAAGAAAGATTCCTGCTCTGCAGGGTAGGACAAAAGAAAGAAGGAAAAGGAAGAGGAGAAAAGTGGGTTGAGGCCTGCAACCCTGCGGGGAGATGAAACTGAGGTGAGGCACCCATATCCCGGGAAGCCCCTCTTTGGGGGAGCTCAGTTTGGACAGAAGGAGAGCCTCATTCTCTGTGGGAAGAGAACACGGCAACCAGAATGTGGCAGCAGGACAGAGTGAGACTTGCACACAGGGTACTGACCCCAGCCCTGCCCACCCAGCCTTAGAGGCCTGTCCACCAATGAAGAAAAGAGCTGTGTGCTGAAATGTGGGGTTTGGAGAGCAGACTGAGGCAGAGGACTGCAGTTGGCTGTGAGGAAACATTCTGAAGGGATGGGAGTAAGGAAGGAGTTCTACAAATGGGATGTTTGTGGTGGAAGCCTGAACCACCAGAGAGCAGAGAGCCACTGGTGAGTGATGCTCAAAGAAGAAGCCCATTGCATCCCTTGTTCCTTGTGCCAGCCCCTGCTTGCCAAGGACTATGAAGAACTCCACACACGTAGGTCTTTTGAGCCTCTAGCCACGGTCTCCCCCATCGACCTCCTCCAAAATCAGCAGACTCCTGTGCTCTGGGGCAGCATCAGGAGAAGACACCTGTGAGTTGGCCACACGCACAGATGGAGCTGAAAGCACAGTTAAACCCCAGGGATTAAGAAGAAAAGCTGAAACCTCTCCTTGCAGCAACACAAGCCACGGTCTTACACCCACGACCGGCTTTGTAACCTCAGCCCCTACAGAGCACCTGAATCAACAACCAGGGCTCTCCCAGTCATGGCAGGTGCACTTTAGCAGCTGTAGACTTTGTGGGCTCCTACACAAGGGGGCGGGCCAGGACAGAGCCTGAGCTGCCCCGTAGCACCACAGCGGGTTCAGCTCCACGCTCAATGCAATCCCAGGACCTGACTTCACTGAATCTATGCTGGTGACCTTGTAAAAACAACACCTGAGAGACACCAGGGCCATGTGCCATCACGCCCACAGTTAAGGTCGGCCAAGAGTAGTGCCAAAACTACATAACATGAGAGCTTGAAACGCATGAGAGGGGACACCAGAGCACAACCTAAGGTGAACATTCCTAGAGGAGTAATACTCAGTGACTTTTATCCTAGTGGGTGTGCTCTAATCTCACCTGCCTAGCACCACAGATCAGAATCACAGCTAACATTTAGATCTGGAGGCTCTATTCCAGCACGCAGGGAGTAGGCACCACCAGAGAGAGGGCAGTAACAACCACAGAACGATGGGCAAACAGCCCTGAATGTTCCGGGCAGGCACTGGTCACAGTTAACAGCAATCACACAACAGATCAAGAGAGGATAAGGGCACAAACCTCTGGGCCAACCTCACGCACCAAGGTGCAGACACCAGAAGGAAGACTAACTAGGTTCTTGCACCCTCCAAAACAGAGAGCACAAACAGAACGCTGGACAAATGAGATGGCAAAGAAATAGGTTATAGGGGAAGAAACAAGGTAAAAATGTCCAGTTCAGTCGCTCAGTCATGTCCAACTCTTTGAGACCCCATGAATTGCAGCACGCCAGGCCTCCTTGTCCATTACCAACTCCAGGAGTTCACTCAAACTCACGTCCATCAAGTCAGTAATGCAATCCAGCCATCTCATCCTCTGTTGTCCCCTTCTGCTCCTGCCCCCAATCCTTCCCAGCATTAGAGTTTTTCCAACTCTTTGCATGAGGTGGCCAAAGTACTGGAATTTCAGCTTTAGCATCATTCCTTCTACAGAATACCCAGGACTGATCTCCTTTAGAATGCACTGGTTGGATCCCCTTTCAATCCAAGGGACTCTTTCAAGAGTCTTCTCCAACACCACAGTTCAAAAGCATAATTCTTCAGTGCTCAGCTTTCTTCACAGTCCAACTCTCACATCCATACATGACTACTGGAAAAACCATAGCCTTGACTAGATGGACCTTTGTTGACAAAGTAATGTCTCTGCTTTTAAATATGCCATCTAGGTGGGTCATAACTTTCCTTCCAAGGAGTAAGTGTCTTTTAATTTCATGGCTAGTAGTTCTTAAATCCACTTCTTGCCACACATGTTTCTGAGAATGGTCTATTAGATGTTTCAATCTAAAAATCATAGATGATAATGGCAGAGAATTAAGCAGAAACTGAGGACACATAAGACAGTGTCCAAGGAAGCTGAATACAAATAAGATAAACTGAATAAAGTACTAATTTTAAGAAATGAAATAAAAAGAGAGACTTTCAAACTATGATTGAAAGAGGGAACTCTAATCATTGCTCTGTGGAGACATAAATGGGAAGGAAATCAATAGGACGGTAAAGATTGGAAGATCTCTTTCAGAAAATTAGAGGTACCAGGAAAATTTCATACATAGATGGGAACAATAAAGGACAGAAACGAGATGGACCTAAAAGAAGCAGAAGTTATTAAGAGAAGTTGGCAAGAATACATGGAAGAACTATACAAAAAAGATCTTAATGACTGAGATATCCACAATGGTGTGATCACTCGCCTAGTAACAGACATCCTGGCATCCAAAGTCAACTCGGCCTTAGAAGGCATGACTACCAACAAAGCTAGTGTAGGTGGTGGAACTCCAGCTTAGCTATTTCAAGTCCTAAAAGATGATAATGCTAAAGTTCTGCACTCGATAAGCCAGCAAACTTGGAAAACTCAGCATTGGCCTCAGGATGGGAAAAGGTCAGTATTCATTCCAATCACAAAGAAAGGCATGCCAAAGAATGCTCAAACTACTACACAATTTTCCTCATTTCAAACAACAACAAAGGCTCAAAATTCTCCAAGTAAGGCTTTAACAGTACGTGAACCAAGAGCTTCCAGTGTTCATCTGGATTTAGAAATGGCAGAGGAACGAGAGATCAAATTGCCAACATTCCTTGGATCATATAAAAAGCAAGAGAGTTCTGAAAAACAACTACATCTGCTTTATTGACAACACTACAGCCTTTGACTGTGTGGATCACAAGAAACTGTGGAAAATCCTTAAAGAGATGGGAATACCAGACTACCTTATCTGCCTCCTGAGAAATCTGTATGCATGTCAAGAAGCAACAGTGAGTACTGGACATGTGACAATGGACTGATTCCAAATTGGGAAAGGAGTACATAAAGGCTATATATTGTCATCCTGCTTATTTAACTTATATGCAGACTACATCATGAAAAATGGTGAGCTGGAAGAAGCATAAGCTGGAATCAAGATTGCTGGGAGAAATATCAATAACCTCAGATATGTAGATGACACCACCCTTATGGCAGAAAGTGAAGAGGAACTAAAAAGCCTCTTGATGAAAGTGAAAGAGAAGAGTGAAAAAGTTGGCTTAAAGCTCAACATTCAGAAAACGAAGATCATGGCATCTGGTCCCATCACTTCCTGGGAAATAGATGGGGCAACAGTGGAAACAGTGTCAGACTTTATTTTTTGGGGCTCCAAAATCATTGCAGATGGTGATTGCGCCCATGAAATTAAAAGACGCTTACTCTTTGGAAGGAAAGTTATTACCAACCTAGATGGCATATTCAAAAGCAGAGACATTATTTTGTCAACAAAGGTCTGTATAGTCAAGGCTATGGTTTTTCCAGTAGTCATGTATGGATGTGAGAGTTGGACTGTGAAGAAAGCTGAGCACTGAAGAATTGATGCTTTTCAACTGTGGTGTTGGAGAAGACTCTTGACAAGAGTCCCTTGGACTACAAGGAGATCCAACTAGTCTATTCTAAAGGAGATCAGTCCTGGGTATTCTTTGGAAGGAATGATGCTAAAGCTCAAATTCCAGTACTTTGGCCACGTCATGAGAAAAGGTTACTCATTGGAAAAGACTCTGAGGCTGGGAGGGATTGGGGCAGGAAGAAAAGGGGATGACAGAGGATGAGATGGCTGGATTGCATCACCGACTCGATGGACGTGAGTTTGAGTGAACTCCTGGAGTTGGTGATGGACAAGGAGGCCTGGTGTGCTGCAATTCATAGGGTGAACTAAGATAACAGGATTATCCAGAAGGTTTAATCCAGAGACTGTCCTCTGGCAGGATACATAATCCTAAGGACTGTAGAGGGAAAAAAAATTTGTCCTTTTTTCCTCCTTGAAAATTCCAGACCCCTCTCTCCTTGGGGACCCCTAGACTTATAATCAACCTGCCTAGGAAATGACTCTCTCATGAAGAGTCTCTTGATGAAACTGAAAGAAGAGGGTGAAAAATCCTGCTTCAAACTCAACCTTAAAAACCAAGTTCATGGCACCGGTCAGTTCATTTCATGACAAACAATGGAAGAAACAGTGGAAACAGTAAGAGACTTTATTTTTGGGGTTCCAGAATCACTGCAGATGGTGACTACAGCCATGAAAGTAAAAGATGCTTGCTCCTTGGAAGAAAAGCTATGACCAATCTAGGCAGCATATTAAAAAGCAGAACATTACTTTGCTGACAAAGGTCCATCTAGTCAAAGGTACGGTTTTTCCAGTAGTCATGTATGGATATGAGAGTTGGACCATGAAGACAGCTGAGTGCCAAAGAATTGATGCTTTTGAACTGTGATGTTGAAGAAGTCTCTTGACAGTCCCTTGGACTGCAAGAAGATCACATTGCTCTATCCTAAAGGAAATCAGTCCTGAATATTCATTGGAAGGACATGCTGAAGCTGAAGATCCGATACTTTGGCCACCTGATACGAAGAACAGACTCACTGAGAAAGACCCTACTGCTGGGAAAGATTGAGGATGAGAGGAGAAGGGGATGACAGAGGTTGAGATGGTTGGATGGCATCACTGACTCGATGGACATGAGTTTGAGCAGGCTCTGGGAGTTGGTGATGGATAGGGAAGCCTGGTTTGCTGCAGACCATAGATCACAGAGTTAGACTCGACGAGCAACTGAACTGAACTGACTGATATTTATAATTAACTCTCTTTGCTGTATAGGAGTACAAAATTGGAAAGCAGCTATATTCCAATTAAACTTTTAATAAAGATTTCTTTAGATAATCTAAAAATTGTCATAGTCTGAATCAACCATTAATAATATAGTGGAAAATGTGCTAAGACTTTATGTCAATTTATTTTAAAACTTTATGAAGTAATAGAATATAATAAAGTATTTTAGCATGTTAGAATTGGGGGAAATACACTAAAGATATTTAATAAGAGATCATATAAGGAAAAGAGAAACTTTCAAGTCAACCCAAGATGTGCATTGTTTCATTTTCACCAGGTTTTGCTTTCTGCAGTGAAAAAATTACTTGAATTTTAAATTTATTTAGAAAGTCCTATGTGTCGCTTCCAATGGATAGGAAATTATAAATTAGAGAACAAAAACCCATCCCCAGTATTCCAAGCAGTTTGGCAGTTTGTCTACCACTCCACTCACACATTTCTGTCTAGAAGTAGAAGGAAACTTTAAAAGGACTGTCATACAGTTAACTCAGAAATGGGCAGAGTTTTCCTAGGGCCCCCAAGAAATCAAAGAGCAACGAATGAATGCAGTTTGTCACAAGCCAAGAGGAGACTTTCAGGTCACACTGTGATGGAGAAAAGTAATCACTGGAAATAAATTCATGATTTCATGAGAGAATGGGGCAGGTGATACATTTCTATGACACAAACTCAGGTTGTCAAAAACCTTTTCAAGTAAAGCAAATCTTCCAAATTCATGTGACGAAGGATGAGTTCTCTCCTTGGACCTCTCATCTGAGTCATCATCTCCATCCATTCATACCTACCTGGGTTAATGGCTATTGTCCCCATTCTCCTTATATTTCTGGGATCCCTTAATTGCTCCAGAAAGGCAACCAGGTCCAGCTTAGAGACAAGACCTATTGATCAGAGAAAGGAATATTTGTGTTGTTAAGAGATTCATCAGTATTGAATCCAATATGTATTCAGGTGAGATGGAACACATTTTGTTCTGGAAAATGATTTCCCAAAATACTTTATTCAAAGCTGCTATACAATACTAACAAACACCTAACAATCAGATCCTGAGATTCTGGTCAAGTAATAGTAAGGCAAAAGTAAGTAGTATCAATGTGAAATTAAGAGAGGGTGCAACTATTTAATACCACAGAACTTACACAATTACCACTAACCTAGAAGGAAGGAGGCAGAGTACATCAAGGAAGAAAAACGTCACCAGCATAACGATTCATCATGAAGCCTTTCTTTCTAAACTCACAAATACCCATTTTCCCCTAGAAAGCAGAGATCTGAAACCACTGTGGGAAGCAGAAAATTTCAGAAGACATTCTTGACATGATGGAACTAAAACCCAGCGGGTACATAAGGGATTCTGGAAGGCAGTTATCCTCACCCAAGGAGGCCAGGTTCCCGTAGTTCTGTAACATCACGTCCCTGTACAATTCCCGCTGACCGAGGTCCAGGCATTCCCACTCCTCTTGAGTGAAGTCTATGGCCACATCCTGGAACGTCAGCTGTCCCTGAAATACACAGTACAGATGCCATGTAGCCGTGGGAAGACTTCTTAATGTGACTGAAGATGAAAACAGTAAGTTCAGAAACCTGGTCATGATTTAGTGGCTTGGCTGTTATTACAAAATATATTTTTTACACACTAATCTGATCCACAAACCATTAGAGAAACTATTCTCATATGAAAGAGCAATTATAAAATAATCAGGGCAACATTAGCATATTTATTCTTCAGTGTTCTATTCGTATGATATAACATAAATTGTTTATCAAAGAAACAGGATTTTTTTTTTTCTTCTTCTTCTTTTTTTAAAGAGTTTTCTGAGCCAAGAGTTCTGAAGTGGACCCAAGTGCCACATTTTTAGCAAGGTTACATGAATTAGTAATGTTGAAAATTCTGCTTGATGAATGACAATTTTGAAGACCAATGAAATAGAATAGTAAGGTAAGAATTCATACTTACGTGGAACTTTAATTGTTTTACAGATTTAACAGGTGTAATAGGATAGTAACCTTTCTTGTGGTCTGGGCTCGTGTTGGAAAAGAATTTCCAGACATGAGACTAAATGAGAGGGAAATAAAGTTTATTAGAATGGGGGACACTGTTAGAACAGCAGGCCAGCTCAAATGAGAATGGCTGTTGAACAGGGGTCTTCAGTCCACGTTCATAGCCAGGGTACAAGGAGTGGGATAGGGGTCTAGTGGATCATTGGTGAATGGATGAGGCACATATACTGGGTGGGGGAAGAGTAAGAAAAACACTTTCTCCTTATGGGGTAGGAGGGGAGATCATGTGTACTGCTCAGGAGGACCTGAAATCCATCAATACTTACAACATGGGGGAGGCAGACATAGTAAGGGGTCTTGTTTTTCCGTTCCTGTGTTTCCTTTCCATTCCAAGACCCTCCTTGGTTTAATCTATTCTTTTGTCCCTGGGTCACCACATTCCTCCCTGTCTTTATTTTTAGGGCCAATTCTTTGGCCCTTGTTGATACCCTGCTCATGTCTAACTATCTACCCATTTCTCTTCTCACACATTTGGGAATCCAGTTTCAAGGAGAAAGGGGCTCTGGCTTCTTCAGGCTGAGCAGGAGAACATGGGGCTCTGGGTTCCTTTTGCCTACTCTCTTAGGGAGCATTTATGGAGGGAGATGAGAGTCCATGGAATGATAAGGTGACTTGTTTCAGCACTGTCTAGGTGTTAGGGAATATTCTTGCACGACCACTTGAAAATTTGTGGTATTTTAGAAGAAACGAAGTTAACAAGAAAGTTAAAGGTACATGGCCCAAAGATCAAGAGAAGTAGAAAAACTGCTCAGGGGCTAGCCAGGAGAACCAGGACCGGACATTGGTTTGTGATGTTAGTGTTTCTCTAGGTACAAGAAGCAGCAAGAATCTGGGCTCATAAAATCTTTACCTAAAAACATCTCACTTTCAGAAGGCCAGTTCTGGGTTTTCCCCAGGGCACAGAGTGCCTTATTTCTGATCTCTACTCTGAACTGCTTTTGG
>SJXQ01010335.1:0-16936 GCA_006408695.1 Aepyceros melampus | reverse complement strand
CCAGGTCTAGGGAAGGTTCCAATGATAGGCCACTCAATGTGCTGTTTCTAGAGCAGGCCTTGTGAGTATCAAAAGTCTCTGGACCATACCTGTCGTATTAGCCTCTTGGTTCCGGAAAATATTCCCTATTGTTGCTTCTCCCCATATCTAGAGTTACATTATTACAATCATTAATAGCATATGGAACTGCATATCAACATTTTATCACAGGCTCAGTCACACATTTAGTAACCTAACAAACAATCTTCTGAACCAAGTGACATACAAAATTATATAGTTATAGCTAGCAGTTATTTGGAGAAGGCAATGGCATCCCACTCCAGTACTCTTGCCTGGAAAATCCCACAGATGGAGGAGTCTGGTGGGCTGCAGTCCATGGGGTCGCTAAGAGTCGGACACAACTGAGTGACTTCACTTTCACTTTTCACTTTCATGCATTGGAGAAGGAAATGGCAACCCACTCCAGTATTCTTGCCTGGAGAATCCCAGGACAGGGAAGCCTGGCGGGCTGCTGTCCATTCGGTGGCACAGATTTGGACACTACTGAAGCGACTTAGCAGAAGTAGCAGCAGCAGCAGTTATTAGTCGAGATATAAGAATGAAAGAAAAGTCAAGAACTTCATTAGGTAGAGCCCAGTATACCCCAGGTCATCTGACTTCACTTCTTAAATGACTATAGCCAGGTGGTAATCTGGTTGTATATCATGGAACATCTAATCTTTATCTGAAGATTGCTTACTGAGATTAGTTTTAGAAACAAACTTAAGAGTGTCCTTTTTATAACTTAATTAAATCTTTTAAAAATATAACATAAGAGGAACTATCTCAGAAGTGAGTCTTAGTAAACACTAGACTTTAATTAACAAACTAGAAACTTAGTTTAACAATGAAAAAAAGTTAATATTTAGTAAAACATAATTTTTTCATAATGAGGGCATTAACCCTGTAGCCAGGGAAGGCTTTAACCCATCAAGTAAAAATGAGGTTTGTCAAGGAGCTGGGAAAAGCCAGGCAGCCATGTTGGATTTCCCATAGTCCTGACTCTTTGATTTACAGCTGTTCTTAACCCATGTTTAATTCCCTGATTGAGAAGCAGACCATGGCCATGTTTTAAGGACATCAGGATGGCAAAAGTCTAACCATGAGGGGTTACTTTTGTAGAAGAAGAATGAGCTTTGTTTACATCTACCATAACCTTAAGTAAGGCTTATTTACTTTACCAAAGTAACAAAAGATTTTAAAAATGAATATAAATCACTTAAAGGCAAAGAAACTCATAATCTCTTATTGAAAGCTGCATTCTAAGAAAACTTTGTTCTATTAACATAAAGATCTGATAGATAGAGTTCCTGATGAACTATGGAATGAGGTTTGTGACACTGTACAGGAGACAGGGATCAAGATCATCCCCAAGGCAAAGAAATGCAAAAAAGCAAAATGGCTGTCTCGGGAGGCCTTACAAATAGCTGTGAAAAGAAGAGAGGCAAAAAGGAAAGGAGAAAAGGAAAGATATAAGCATCTGAATGCAGAGTTCCAAAGAATAGCAAGAAGAAATAAGAAATCATTTGGGATTTCTTTGGAAGGAATGATGCTGAAGCTGAAGCTCCAGTACTTTGGCCACCTCATGTGAAGAGTTGACTCATTGGAAAAGACTCTGATGCTGGGAGGGATTGGGGGCTGGAGGAGAAGGGGACGACCGAGTATGAGATGGCTGGATGGCATCACGGACTCAATGGAGTGAACTTGGGGAGTTCTGAGTGAACTTGGGGAGTTGGTGATGGACAGGGAGGCCTGGCGTGCTGCGATTCATGAAGTCGCAAAGAGTCGGACATGACTGAGCAACTGAAGTGAACTGAACATAGAGATTAGATTAAATTCCAGTCTAGTCCAGCTTACCAGATAGCAAACAAAACTTGTTTATCAGTTAACCTTAGAAAATCTTTTCCATAAATCATGAAGTAGCAGTATTCTTACAAAGGGATCAGAGTGAAACCATAGAAGGCATGTTTAAATCTGATTAAACTGAAATTGACAATGTAGCCTGGTCACTGCTGTGACTTGTAACACTTTAACAGGATAAGCAGAATTATAGTTGACCACACTTTATTAGGGCATATCAGACCTATATGAACTCCACATAATTTTAGGATATCTATATGAGTAATACAACTGTACAGTATAATCTGAGAAAATTTATCACCCCTTCAACAGTACTTCCCATGTAATTTAACATGTCCAATGAACCCAGGTAGTTTAATAGCTGCCTGGGATGTCTCAGGGGCCCTGTGAAGCATTCCAAAGTCAGCTAGAAGTCAAGTCATTTAGGAAGTTTTGTGGACAAATATCAAAAGGGGTTATGACAGTCAGATAAAATCATATAGATCACTGGGAAACAATATATTCACTCAGCCAAACTAACGAAGATTTCATAGGTAAACCTAGAACAGATAAATTCAGAAATGGAGCTTAGCATCTCAATAAAACTTGTATTTATGCATAAAATTCTTCCCTTGGTGTCCACTTTCCATAAAACCTTATCATTCTCTATACCCACTACTTTGTTTCCCCATCCTGAAACAGCCACCTGTAAATTAGAGCTACTTCCCTTTCCCTTCATAAAATGTAATTTCATTCTTCATACCTTCTTTACTGAAAATACATATGCTGCTTTTCTTAAGCAACCAAGAACTTAAGCATTCTGTAGATTGGGGAACATAAATACCAGTGATAATTTCTGGAAAAAAAAAAAAAATCTAGAGAACATCTCAGGATGGCATCAAGCATTATTCATGAATAGTCCAAAATCTCTAGTTTCTCTGTAAGAGAAAGTTAGTCCTCAGTAATGAATGTTTCAGAATCTTATTTTATTTGGAAATGACCTAGCTATTCAATAAACTTCTGTCACTTAGTTAGCACAGCCCTAGAAATTCAGGTTATCAAAATCTAGACAATGTTTTAGACAGACATTTCTAAACTATAATTATTCTTAAAAGAGTTTCTCTGAAAGCTCATATCTCTTTTACATTTTCTTTGAAGTTTTTTTTTCCCCCTTTCCTAGAGGTACTTTGCTGGTTGACAAACTTGTTACAGATATAAAAATATAACAATATTTAACTTATAATAAACCTAGGCAGAATGAAAATATTGTGCTTAAAGACTCTTAGACATATCTACATTAGATGAGTAAACAAACATTAATACTAGATATTTAATAGTTATATTTCCCAGTTCACATGAATCTGAAATTCATTCAGGTGAATTTCTCTTGTAGTTAGAATTGTCTGATTTGTAAGTGATTACTTTCCTTTAGGCCAATTAAATTAGAAATCATTTACAACTTCAGCCGTACTATTAAAAAAAAACAAAAACGGTGCACACTGAGACTTATATAAATCCAGACAGACAGAGATCTCATAGTTTCCTGCCTTTAAAATATTTAAAAGATCTCTTTGACCCTTTGTTTGTTTGTTTGGCTTGAAGTTCTGATTTGCCCAAGGCTGAGTCAGGTCTCATCCAAGGTAAGGAGCAGTGGCTGTGCTTTGCTGGAGCAGCGGTGAAGAGATACCCCACGTCCAAGGTAAGAAACCCAAGTAAGATGGTAGGTATTGCAAGAGGTCATCAGAAGGCAGACACACTGAAACCATACTCACAGAAAACTAGTCAGTCTAATCACACTTGGACCACAGCCTTGTCTAACTCAGTGAAACTAAGTCATGCCTGTGGGGCAACCCAAGATGGGCAGGTCATGATGGAGAGGTCAGACAGAATGTGGTCCACTGGAGAAAGGAAAGGCAAACCACTTCAGTATTCTTGCCTTGAGAACCCCATGAACAGTATGAAAAGGCAAAACGATATCACACTGAAAGATGAACTCCCCAGGTCAGGAGGTGCCCAACAAGCTACTGGAGATCAGTGTAGAAATAACTCCAGATTTTATTCTCTCTCATTGTTACCCCATGCGTCTCTCCCCTCTTGACAAATTCTGTCCAAAGAAATTCAGCTATTTATTTGCCTCAGTCCTTGCCATTCCACTGAGACAGGTCATGGCCTGGGGATCAATTTCTTTTTAATAAGTTGTCTTCTTTTAAAATTTTTATTTGTTTATTTTTGGCTGTGCTGGGTCTTGGTTTCTGTGCTTGGGTATTCTTTAGTTTTGGTGAGCAGGGTCTACTCTCTCGTTGTGGTGCATGGGCTTCTCATTGCAGTGGCTTCTCTTGTCATGGAGCACAGGCTCTAGAGCACATGTTCAGTAGTTGTGGCAAATGGGCTGTTTCCCCAAGGTATATGGGATCTTCCTGGACCAGGGAACGAACCTGTGTCTCTTGCACTGGCAGGCAGATTCTTAACCATTGCACCACCAGAGAAGTCCCCTGAAGGTCAAATTTTTAATATCTAGCAATCTGTTAAGGTATTTTGTTAAATAAAAAAAGAATTCTCTCCCTGAAGAATTCTGCTGCCAAATTTTGAAGTAAGAATAACTGATAAGTTTAAAAATATTTACTTCAATTACCTTCAAAACAGAGATAAGGGGTTTCAAAATAAAAGATGGATATATTTAACATAATAGAATCATTCAAATATATACATACACACACATATATGGAGCAATAAGTTTAATAAAATTTGGATTAATATATTTAGTGAATTTGAATATTAAATTTGAATTCTAAAAACTAAGGCCAAAATTGAAAGCATAGTGGAATATCTAATCCTCATTATTTGATTTAAAAAATTAAGCTTTAATGATATTATTAAACTGTTCCTCGTATTAGACTCCCAAATTAATTTATTATATTTATATCATTATAGGGGCCATCACATAATGATTGACATCTTTATATTTTATAGAACTACAGAAACTTCTTTTTAAAGACCTTTTCTTAGCTTTTCTGTGTGGCAAACATAGGTAAAATGTAACTCAGTAAGACATTTTTCAGAATTTAAGTTAATGATATAATATAAAAATATTCCTGGTGACTAAGCAGTTACTAAGTTAAAATTTAAAATAGCCAGTGTAGATTGATAATAACTCTTCTGGGCAGGAGGCAATGAAAAAGTGAAAAGCTAAATCCAGCCTGTATGTTTTTGTATAATGCATGAGTTATGGATGATTTTTACGGCTTTAAATGGTTGAAAAAATCAAATGAGTAGTCTTTCATGACATATGAAAATTTTATGAAATTAGAATTTCAAAGTCAGTAAGTAAAGTTTGATATAATACAACCATACCTATTTATTTACATATTGGTATTGCTTGTTTTCACCCCTTGATTGAAGAGCTGAGTCCTCCTGACAGAGACCACATGACCCATAACACCTAAGACATTTACAATGTGGCCCTTTACTGCAAAAGTTTGCCAATCCCACCTTAGACTGTCAGCCTTAATTATCAAATGGCTTGAGTAGGCTTTTGACAGAACCTGAGTATCATTAGTTTAAATCCTGAGAATTTTGAAGAACCATTGAGTAGGAAGTATGTGCTATGAAAATTTAAGAATATGATTTATATTCTCTCCCTGTAGTATGGATAACCCACCTCTTCAGTGAATTGAATCACAGGTGTAACTGGGAGTGAACCAAATACTTTTCAAAGCAAGAGTTATGATTGCTACCACCTCTATGCCTGATAAAGCACTTAACTTACTCATGCATTTTCTGACATAAGGGGATCAGCATCTGCTCAACTTAATGTTAAAAAATTCCTATGTGATCATTTTAATAACTTTATTGAGATATAATTAACTCACATACCATACAATTCATCCACTTAAACTGCATATTCAGTGTCTCTAGTGTATTTAGATATGTGCAACCATAACCACAGTCAAGTTTAGAACATCTTTATCACTTCAGAAAGAAGTCTTGTACCCTTTAACAAGAACCCCCCATCCCTTGCCCATCCCCAAGGCTTAAGCAACCACTACTCTACTTTCTGAACATTTCATTTAACTGGAATGATATAATATGCAGTCTTTTTGACTGGCTACCTTCATTTATCATAATGCTTTTAAGATTCATTCATTCATGTTATAGCATGTGCGTGTATGCTCAGTTGCTGAGTCATGTCTGATGTTTTGTGAACCCATGGACTGTAGCCTGACAGGCTCCTCTGTCCATGAGACTTTTCCAGAAAAGAACACTGGAGTGGGTTGCCATTCCCTTCTCCAGCTCATGCACTCATTCATGCACATGTTATAGCATATATCAGTACATTATTCCTTTTAATGGCTAAATACTATTTCATCCTATCAATATAGTCCATTTTTATTTATACATTCATCAATTGATGAACATATTGAATTATTTCTAATATGTATTATGAACGGTTTTATGAATGTAAGTATACAAAGTTTTGTATGGACACATGTTCTCATTTCTCTTGGGTAAATCCCTAGGAGTTGGAATCACTGGGCCATTTGAGGATCTGCTACACTATTTCCCAAAACAGCTGCCCCCCTTTACATCCCTAACAGTAGTATATGTTTTTAATTTTCCACATCCTCAGCAAGACTTGTTTCAGACTTTTTGATTCTAACAATACTAATGGGTATAGAATGCTATCTCATTGTGCTTTAGAGTTGCATTTTCTTTATGACTAAAGATGTTGAAAGTCCTTTCATATGTTTATTTCTCCTTTACTTCTTTTTTCCTCAGAAATTATCTCTCAGAGTTTCTTTCTCTTCTTTCAGTGTTTTAAGGTGGAAAATTATGCTGGTAATTTCAAATCTTTCTTCACTCATTTTTTTTTTTTAAATATTGGAGAACAGTTGATTTACAATGTTGTACTGGTTTCTGCTGTACAGAAAAGTGAATCAGTTACACATATGCATATATCTACTTTTTAAAGATTCTTTTCCCATATAAATCATTACAGAGTATTGAGTAGAATTCCCTGTGCTATACAGTAGGTCCTTATGAGTTATCTATTTTATATATAGTAGTGTGTATATGTCAGTGTTGTTTTTTAGCTGCTAAGTCAAGTTTGATTTTTTCCTGTGCCCCCATTGATGGTAGCCCACCAGGATCCTTCTGTCCATGGGATTTCCCAGGCCAGAATACTAGAGTGGATAGCCATTTTTTTCTCCGGGAAATTTTTCCAATCCAGGGATCAAACTCTATCTCCTGCAATAGCAGGCAGATGCTTTACCACTGAGCCACCAGGAATCTCATATATGTCAATTCCATCTCCTAATTTATCCACCCCCAGTTACCCCATTGTAGCCATAAGATTTTCTACATCTGTGACTCTATTTCTGTTTTGTAAATAAGTTCACTTGTACCATTTTTGTAGATTACACATATAAGCAATGTTGTATTATACTTATTTTTCTCTGTCTGGCATACTTCACTCAGTTTGACGATTTATGGGTACGTCCATATTTCTCCAAATGGCATCATTTCATTATTTTTTATGACTGAGTAACAATCATTGTGTGTATGTACCACATCTTTATCCATTCTTCTGTTAATGGATGTTTAGGTTGCTTCCATGTCCTGGCTATTTTAAATAGTGCTGCAATGATCATTGGGGTGCATGTGTCTTTGCACATTATGGTTTTCTCCCAGTATATGCCCAAGAGTGGGATTGCTAGATCAATTTTTAGTTTTTTAAGGCACCTCCATACTGTGTTCTTCATGATGGCTGTACCAATTTACATTCCCACCAACTGTGTAGAAGGGATCCCTTTCCTCCATATCATCTCCAGCATTCATTGTTTGTAGACTTTGTATTTATTTATTTGTATTTTTTTTAATGGCTATACTGGATCTTCATTGCTGAGCAGGCTTTCCTCTAGCTGTGGAGAGCAGTGGTTACTCTCTAGTTGTGGTTCACTGGCTTCTCATTATAGGTGGCTTCTCTTGTTGTGGAACATGGGTTCTAAGTTGTGGGCTTCAGTAGCTGTGGTTCTAGGGCTCTAGAGTACAGGCTCAATAGTTGTGGAACACAGGCTTAATTGTTCCACAGTCTGTGGGATCTTCTGGGCCCAGGGATTGAAGCCACGTCTTATGACTTGACAGGAGATTTTTTTTATCACCAAGCCACCAGGGAAGCCCTGTTTGTAGAATTTTTGATGATAGACATTCTGACTAGTGTGAGATGATATCTCATTGTAGCTTTGATTTGCATTTCTCTAATAATTTGTGATGTTGAACATCTTTTCATGTGCTTTTTAGCTATCTGTATTTTTTTTTTTTTTGAGAAATGTCTATTTAGATCTGCTCATTTCTTGATTAGGTTGTTTTGAGCTTCATGAACTGTTTGTATGTTTTGGAGATTAATCCCTTTTTGGTCACTTCATTTGTAAATATCTTCTCACATTCTGTGGGCTTTGATTTTTCCATTTTGATTTCTTTTCTGTGCAGAAAATTTAAGTTTAATTAGGTCTCATTTACTTATTTTTGTTTTTATTTTCATTACTCTAGGAGGTGTATCAAAAAAGATCTTGCTTTGATTTAGGTCAACGAGTGTTCTGCCTGTTTTCATCTGAGTTTTGTAGTATCCATTCTTACATTTAGGTCTTTAATCTATTTTGTGTTTATTTTGTGTATAGTGTTAAGGAGTGTTTTAATTTCTTTCTTTTATGTGTAGCTCTCCAGTTTTCTCAGAACCACTTATTGAAGAGACTGCCTTTTCTCCATTGTGTATTCTTGTTGGCTTTGTCATAGATTAGTTGACCGTAAGTGTGTGTGGGTTTGTCTCTGGACTTTCTATCCTTTTTAATTGATCTATATTTCTGAGGTTACTTGCTTTCAGTCTGAAGACCTTCCTTTAATATTTATTGTAAGGTATTTCTGCCAGCAAAATATTCTCTTAGTTTTTGTATGTCTGGGAAAGTTTAACCTTTATTTTTGAAAGATAGCTTTGCTGGATATAGGATTCTTGGTTGACAGTTTTGATTTTTGAACAATTTGCCTTCTGGTTACCATTGTTTCTACTGAGAAGCAAGTTATTAAACATATTGACATTCCCTTGTAAATAGTCATTTTTCTCTTGCTCCTTTCAGCATTTTGTCATCTTTGACTTTTAGCATTTTGTACTCTTGCCTTTTTCCAAGTCTCTTTGTACCATTTAGAGTCTCTTGACCTTTTATTGGGTATGTAGGTTATTGCTTTTCAACAAATTTTCTAGGTTTTCAGTCACAGTTTTATCAAATATTTTTATCCTCTCTTCTTTCCCTTCTCTCCTTTGGAAGTCCCATACAAATAATTTGGTTCACTTGATGGTATATGCATTTCTTTCATTTTTCTTTCTCTTCCCTTCTGCTTTTTTGGCTTATGTGATCTCTATTCCTATATCTTCAAGTTTTCTTATTCCTTCTGCCAGTTCAAATCTATTGTTGAGACCCTCTAGTGAATTTTTTATTTCAGTTATTATGCTTTTCAACTCTATCATTTCCATCTGGTTCTTTTTTTGAAATTTATATATCTTTACCAATATGTCTCTATTTGATGCAACATTATGGCCATATCTTCTTTTGCTTCTTTAATCATGATTTCTTTTAGTTCTGTGAACATGGTTTTAATGACTACTTTAAGTCTTTTTTCTGATAAATCTGACATCTTGTCACTGTCATAGGCACTTTCTGTGCTAGTTTTTTCTCCCAGTGGATGGGGGCACATTCTTCTGTTTCTTTGCATGGCTCATAATTAATTATTATAAACTGTATTTTAGATAGTGTATAGTAACAACTTTGGTTGCTAAAATACTCTCCCCAGGAGCTTGTTATTGATTTTTAAAAATATATTTCATGGTTGATTTCTTATTTTGGTAAAATTAACACCCTCTCCTTAGTGTTTAGCTTCTGATATTATTGCTCACAGAGGCACAGTTTTGCTTATAGTCTCAGTTATGTTGGGATGACAGTGGTTTTTGAAGGGCTTTTTTCTTCTTTCCCTGACCACATTCAAATATTAAACTCCAATTATTGGCAGATGACTGCTCAACTGTTTTCAACAATGCTCTGGGGTAAAAATTTTTCTACAAATGAATCCAATAAAATTCTGGCTCTTTGAAAGAAATATTTTCTGATATCAGTATTTGATTTTTGTTCTGATCCCAGGAGACTTCTCCTAGCTGTTTTTTTCCCAGCTGTTTTCTCCTTCAAACTAGCTGGCCTACACTTTAGCCTATATCTTGACTCTCCTCCCAATCACCTTTCACCATACTTATTGGATGAGCACTCATTGAGTAAGCACACATTGGAGTGGCAGCAGCCTAGACTACTTTCACTTTGGCTTACCTGATATAAAATGACTACCCCCAATCTGGAGCAAGAGTGAAAAGAATTCACTATTATCAGAAGTGTGGCACCCAAGGTAGAGCCTCCGTTTCATGAGTCAGAGCTGAACAGAAGAAAGAAGGTCTCCTCTTAATTGTACTCAATGGTGACATAGCTTGAGTAACAGGTAGCTGGCGGCAGGATGAGAAATGCTGACACTCTGCTCCTCTGGAAAGAAAACTTTTCATCTTGGTGCCACGGAAGAAAGAGCACTATTAGTCTTTGCTATAGCAGTTTGGAGTAGTCTCTGGCCTTATTTGAGCTGGGAGGTGGCCAAAGGACATAGTAATATTGGTTCAAATAGATGTTTCTTTATTTTATATTCACTTTTAAGATCATTTCCAGATTGTTTCAAAATAGTTTTCACCAGTTTCACTGAATTCGACCTCTATGTGATAGTGATTAGAATTGATTTATTGATTGGTAGTTCCTCTTTATATACAAAACCCCCAACATTTAATTTCCCTGAACTTAATTTCCACAACTATAAAATGATAAGTTTGGTGTAAAGTAAGGCTTTCTTTCACTGCAGATTCCTATGTTTTTCTATTTTAATATTGGAACAAAACATATAAGGTTAAATAACTCAGCTTATGCTACAAATTCAATGAAGTAAAAAAAATAGTGAAAATAGTTTTTTATTTATGTCAAACAATATGAAATAGCTTGTTACACATAAGTAATCCAGATTTTGAATAATATAATATAGAAAAATTTCATATTGATTCTTCCAACCAAGCTCTTTTATCATGGAAGGGGTATCCAGTTACACATATTGTTATAGTTAAGAAAAAAAAATCTCCATAGGTATTTCTTGGTGATTTTATTTTTTATTAGGTAAATAGTGCTGATTGTGGCTTTCTAGAGTGTATTGACTCTTTTCCAAGTTTTAGCAATCAACAACAGTGTTTTTATTAAACCAAACTCAAGTTAATTTTGACCCTATGACAGTTTATGAGTTAAAAAGTATCCTCTTGTGGTTGCTATCAAAACCATATACAGCTTGTTTAGCAAGGGAGGTTAAAGAGAGAAAAACTTACCTTAATGATTAAAATACACATCTCATACTGGGTCACTGTGTTCTCTAAAGTTATTCATTCTATGAAATTTAATGTGGGAATGGAAGCTTAAAGAAGACTGTAAAGCTTAAATATAATTCTGTTTGGAATGTAAAGGTATTACTTATCTACAACTGACATTGTGTCTCACAACATAGATGCCCAGAAAATAAATTATTTTCCTTACCAGTTCTACAATGCTAAAATGGTAGAATTCTTTCTTATGATTTCCAGAGCCATGGATGTAAAAATACCTTAAATTTTATCTGGCATTTTGAAATAACAGTGTTCTTTCTAGTAGGAAGAGATTTGCTATTGGATTTGAACATGCATTCATCTGTATATAAACATCTTTTATAACTTAGATTGTAAAATAAAACCTAGGCTTGTGACTGGTGTCTAAAGTGGGAGTGGGGGTGAATGAGTGTGTAGTCTTGAAGGACTGAGCCCTCAACCTGTGAAATCTATGTTATCTTCAGGTAAAGAGAGTAATAATTGAATTGAATTCTTGAGATCAAAACATCCGAACCTAAAGGAAATCAACTCTGAATATTCATTGGAAGGACTGATGCTGAAACTGAAGCTTCATTATTTTAGGAACCTGATACAAAGAGCTGGATCATTGGAATAGACCCTGATGCTGGGAAAGATTGAAGGCAGGAGGACAAGGAGATGACAGAGGGTGAGATAGTTTGATGGCATCATTGACTCAATAGACATGAGTTTAAGAAACTCCAAGAGATGGTGAAGGACAGGGAAGCCTGGTGTGCGCAGTCCATGGGGTTGCAAAGAGTCAGAAGTGACTGAGTGACTGAACAACAGCAACAATTTGGACACTGTGGTGGTGGTCAAGAATTGCTTATTAGTGTGGGGAAGCCTCTGCATACATGGGTTGGAATTGGGTGTAGGAATATTTTTGCAGTTATTAACTTGAATATTTATATGGACTAAAGTAAGGAAAAACAATCCACTCCAGTATTCTTGTCCAGAAAATTCCATGGACTGAGGAACCTGGTGGACTATAGTCCATGGCATCTGAGAGTCAGAAACAACTAAGCACACACATACACACACACACACACACACATAAAAAAAAAAAAAAACAGAGTATTGGAGAAATAATTGAAGGCAATATAAAATATTTAGTTTAAAATAGTAGCGATGTATTGGGTCATTATAACATATACATCAGTGAAATAAATGACAGAAAATGCCACAAAGGTCAGGAGAATTGGTAATACACTATTATAATGCATTTTCACTACCTGTAAAGCACAATAGTGTCATTTGAAGGTAGACTTATATTAGTTCAAAACTATGCATTATGAACACAGGTGAAACTACTAAAATAATTTTTTAAAGAAATGTAATTAAAATATATGTTAAGAGAATAGAGAAAATAAAATTATATAATATTATCAACATATTGGAGAAGCTAGTTTCTAGCAACAAATAGAAAACTGTCATAAACATCATAGATGTTAATCCAATTGTATTAGTCATCACTTTAAATAACAGTGATCTGAACACATCAGTTAAAAGACGGAGATTGTCAGAATGACCAAAAAAAAAAAAAAAACCAAAAAACAAAACTGTGTTTTGTCTATAAGAAACCCATTTTAGATATAAAGACTCTGATGTGTTGAAAGTAAAGGGATAAAGAAAAATAAATGACATGCTCAGTTCAGTTCAGCTCTGTCACTCAGTAGTGTCTGACTCTTTGTGACACCATGAATCGCAGCACACCAGGCCTCCCTGTCCATCACCAACCCCCGGAGTTCACCCAGACCCATGCCCATGGAGTCAGTGACGCCATCCAGCCATCTCATCCTCGGTCGTCCCCTTCCCCTCCTGCCCTCAATCCCTCCCAGCATCAGAGTCTTTTCCAATGAGTCAACTCTTCGCATGAGGTGGCCAAAGTACTGGAGCTTCAGTTTTAGCATCATTCCTTCCAAAGAAATCCCACTGTTGATCTCCCTCAGAATGGACTGGTTGGATCTCCTTGCAGTCCAAGGGACTCTCAAGAGTCTTCTCCAACACCACAGTTCAAAAACATCAATTCTTTGGCGCTCAGCCTTCTTCACAGTCCAACTCTCACATCCATACATGACTACTGGAAAAACCATAGCCTTGACTAGACGGACCTTAGTTGGCAAAGTAATGTCTCTGCTTTTGAATATGCTATCTAGGTTGGTCAAAACTTTTCTTCCAAGNCAAGACAGCAAAAGAGACACAGATGTATAGAACGGCCTTTTGGACTCTGTGGGAGAGGGAGAGGGTGGGATGAGTTGGCAGAGTGGCAGTGTAACATGTATGATGTCATAAGTGAAACGAATCGCCAGTCTAGGTTTGATGCAGGATGCAGGATGCTTGGGACTGATGCACGGGGATAATCCAGAGAGAAGGTGTCGGGCGGGAGGGGGGAGGTGGGGGTCGGGATTGGGAGTTCATGTACACTCGTGGCTGATTCATGTCAATGTATAGCAAAAGAATACAGTATTGTAAAGCAAAACAAACTAAAAAATAAAAATTAATTAAAAAAAAGAATTTCTCAGACAAGCAAAAACTAAAAGAATTAAGCAATACTATAACTACACTCAAATATTAAAGGGTATTCTATAAACAGAAAAGTTACAACCTTTAGAAAAAAGAAAATCATGATAGGAAAGGCAAATGTATAAAAGAATCGAAGATCACTTAAATACAAAGCCAGTACATAGATTAAAAAAAATATATATTGTAAATACTATTTTAACTATTAACACAATAAACAGTGAAAATAAAAGTGTAAAGATGTAAAATAGGACATCAAAATCACAAAATATGGGAGAAGGGAATTTAAAAATCTTTTTAATGTGTTTGAATTTGAATGACTATCAATTAAGGGAGTAGATAAAATTATGGGTCAACATACTAAACTCCATGGTAGCTGAAATTCAAAAACACACAATACCTTCATAAAAACCAAAAAGAAAGCAACTCAGTTTACTACAAGGGACTAAGGGCTCTGATCAAAATACATAGGCAGATTGGATTTTAAAAAAGAAAAAGAACCTGCAGTATGCTGCCTACAAGAGATTCACTTCAGTGTCAAAGACACAGATAGACTGAAAGTGAGAATTTGGAAACAGATATTTTATGCAAATGGAAATGGCAAGAAAGCAGGGATAGAAATAGTCATATCAGACAAAATAGACTTTAAAACAAAGTTCATAAAGAAAGACAAAGAAGAACATTGTATAATGATAAAAGGATCGATTCAAGAAGAGGATATTACACTTGTTAACATATCTGTAACCAACATGCTCCTGCTGCTGCTGCTAAGTCACTTCAGTCGTGTCCGGCTCTGTGTGATCCCATAGACAGCAGCCCACCAGGCTCCCCCGTCCCTTGGATTCTCCAGGCAAGAACATTGGAGTGGGTTGCCATGTCCTTCTCCAATGCATGAAAGTGAAAACTGAAAGTCGTGTCCGACTCTTAGCGATCTCATGGACCGCAGCTCCCAGGCTCCTCTGTCCATGAGATTTTCCAGGCAAGAGTACTGGAGTGAGGTGCCATTGCCTTCTCCTGTAACCAACATAGGAGCACCTAAACATATAAATAATACTAACAGACTTGAAGGATGAAACAGACAGAAATACAAAACTATTAATAGTAAGAGGCTTTAATACTCCACTGAGATCAATGAATGGATCTTACAAACAGAAAATCAATAAGGCAGCAGAGGTCCTAAATGACACAATAGACCAGTTGGATTCAATTCACATCTACAGGGCACTACATCCCCTCCTCTCCAAAAAAGACATACTAAGTCACAAAACAAGCCTCAATATATTTAAGAAGATAGAAACTATTTCAAGAATATTTTCTGACCACAATGGTATGAAACTAGAAATTAAACACAGGAATAAAAATGGGAAAAGAACAAGCAAATTGAAACTGAAAAATATCCTATTGAAAAAGCCAATAGGAAAATGATGAAATCAAAGAAGAAATCAGAAAATATCTCATGAAAAATGACAGGGAAAACACAACCTTACAAAATCTACTAGATGCGTCAAAAGCAGTTCTAAGAAGGAAGTCTAAACAAGCCTCAATATATTTAAGAAGATAGAAACTATTTCAAGAATATTTTCTGACCACAATGGTATGAAACTAGAAATTAAACACAGGAATAAAAATGGGAAAAGAACAAGCAAATTGAAACTGAAAAATATCCTATTGAAAAAGCCAATAGGAAAATGATGAAATCAAAGAAGAAATCAGAAAATATCTCATGAAAAATGACAGGGAAAACACAACCTTACAAAATCTACTAGATGCGTCAAAAGCAGTTCTAAGAAGGAAGTCCACAGCAGAAAAGGCTTTACACACTCACTCACACACACACACACACACACACACACACACATACACAGTCCTTCAAATGAACAACCTAATCTACCAGCTAAAAACATTAGAAAAGAAACAAAACCTAAACTCAGAGAAAGGAAGAAAGTAAATTGAGAAGAAATAAATAAAATGGAAATTTAAAAATAGAAAAAAAAAATCAATGAAGCCAAGATCTGGATTTTTGTTAAGATAAACAAAATTGACAAAGCTCTAGCCAGGTTCACAAAGAAGAAAAGAGAGAGAAGCAATATAAACAAGATAAGAAATGAAACAGAATAAATAACTGATACGACAGAAATTTTAAAACATAAAAAAACAATAGCATGAACAGCTAAATTGGACAACCTAAAGAAATGAAGAAGTTTCTAGAAACATACAGATGGCCAAATTTGAGCCAAAAAGAAACAGATACTTTGAACAGACAGAGCACCGAAAGTGAAATAGACTCTGTCCAAAAAAAAAAAAAAGACTCCCTGCAAACAAGACTGAAGATGAGGAAACACTGCAAAATTTATGCTATAAAATCACCATCACCTTGATACCTAAACCAGTCAATACAATACAAAAAAAGAAAATTACAGGGCAATATCTTTGATGAATATAGATATAAAAACCCTCAACAAAATATTAGCAAGCAAATCCAACAATATATGAAAAGGATCATACGCCAAGAAACTTTGGAGCCATTCCACGGTTGCAAGTATAGTTTAACATGCAGAAAATCAATGTCATACACCATGAGAATAAAACGAAATACAAAAACCATGGTCATCTCAAAAGATGCAGAAGAAGCACTTGACAAAATTCAATATTTATTCATGATAAAAACTCTCACCAAAGTGGGTATATAGGGAATATATCTCAAAAATAAAAGCCATTTACAATAAACCCATACTCAACATAATACTCAACAGTGAAAAGCTGAAAGCCTTCCAGTTAAATTCAGGAACATGACAAGGATGCCCATTCTCATAATTTCTATTCAAAACAGTATTGGAAGGCCTAACCATAGCAATCAGACAAGAAAAAGAAAGGTATCCAAATTGGAAAGAAAGAGGTTAAACTGTCACTATTTTCAGAAGACTCTATATAGAAAACTCTAAAGTCTCTGCATAAAATTGTTAGAATAAATTAATTTAGTAAGGTAGTAGGATATAAGATTAATATATAGAAATCTATTGCATTTCTTTCTGTTCTTTAACGAGA
>SJXQ01010334.1:92248-109932 GCA_006408695.1 Aepyceros melampus | reverse complement strand
TGATGGACAGGGAGGCCTGGCATGCTGCAATTCATGGGGTCGCAAAGAGTTGGACACGACTGAGCGACTGAACTGAACTAGGTGATGTGCATGCTTGTGTGCTCAATCACATCCAACTCTGCAATCCCATGGACTGTAGTCCACCAGGCTCTTCTGTCCATGGAATTTCCCCGTTAAGAATACTATTTCCTTCTCTAGGGGATCTTCCTGACTCAGAGATCAAACCTTTGTTTCCTGCTTGGTAGGCGGATTCTTTACCACTGAGCCACTGGAGAGAAGCCCCCACCTCTGTGTCCTTTAGGGAAGATTATTTAACCTAACTCTTGGTAAAAATGGGAATAATAATACATATCAAACCTCTTAGAGGTTACTGAGGGAATTAGGCAATAAAATACACATTAAGCACCTGAGATAGTGTAGAAATAGTTTTTTTTTTCCCCCCACACAATTTCTGTTTAATTGTATGAGTTCAGGCAGCTGTCTTCCTATGCCCATGATTCAAAGAGAAAGCTAAGAGGGCTTTGAATAGCTTCCATTGACTTAAATGCAGGAAGTACCCTACTTCCAAATAAGTGGAACAGTTTTTCCTAAGGCTGCCGTGTATCAGAGAAAGACCATATTGAGTAATTGTTTTCTGAAGGCAGGAGAGGAGAGTGGGTGACTGATGGCTGTTGGGCAGCCTAAAATAATATTTCATTCTTGTCATCCTGACACAGTTTAAGATCAAATGATTTTGGATGGTTCTCCTGTTTCCCTCTTGGTTTGGAAGAACAGAGCTTTTGTTACTTATGCTCTTAAACAACAGAGCTTTGTTCTATACTCAGGAGCATACAAACTAAACAGAAGATTTTCTTAAGGGCCATCCTATTTGCTGTAAGGAGTGATTCCCAGTGGAAAGTAGACGTGGTTAGCTCCAGCCATCTGTGGAGGGCCCACATCATCACAGAGGAACTTAGCCAAAACCCAGGGAAGCAGGGCAGCCAGTCAGATTGGGGATTTACTTCTCCTATACTGTGCAAAGATGGCGGACTCAGCCATTTAAAAATGCCCTGCTTACTTGGGGCTTGCTTTGTCCTACAAAACAAATAATCTTGTTTTGCTTTCTTTGAGGCAGAAAAATGAAAATGCCAATATTTTGAGTGTTTTTTACTTTGGAGAACTTCTGGTTCATAGACAATTGTTTCAAACTGCTGTGTTATCTTTTCAGAGCTGTTGATACTGTGGAATGAGGGTGGTAAATAAGGCTCAAGAGTTCTCATCAAAGGTTAATAGATGACTAGAAGGACATAAATTAGGTTCTGTCTGTCCTGTATCCCTCTTCTCAGTTCTCTTTCTTTGCACTATACCAGCTCCTGGCTTGCTGCCACACTGCCACACCCATGTATAATTTTCACTTAGCAAAGTCCAGGTCTGAGTAGAATTTATGAAGTTGGGATCAATTCCAAATGTTGATAATTATAGCTAGTAAGTATGGAGCACTTTGGAACATGCCAGGTTGTGTTAAGTGGTTTGCATTCATTATCTTGATGCTTACATCCATGATGACTGACTTTACAAGCCTGGGATTGGTTGGTGGCATGTATGCCAGTAAAAATGCAGATTCCTAGGCTCCCTTCTACACTTGTGAGTTGAGCATCCTGTGGTGAGGTCAGAGATCTATTACTTTAACAAGCACCTTCAGCAATCCTGATGCACAGAAGTTCAAGAACCTGTGCGTTATTTTTCAAAGCAAATGGGGCTCAAGTGCAATCTGCTTTCCTTCCACTTCTCTGATTTCTGTGCTTACATTTTTAGGGCAAAAAAAGTTAAAACAATCCTGTGGACTGGGAGATGTGGGCAACTGATGCCTCTTAGTAGCTGGTGATTATGAATGTGTCCCTATAGCCAATGTGCTTTTGAGATACCAAGTATTTGTCTCTATTGTGGGAGGATTAAAAATTGAGAAGTCTTCTCCTGACTGATGGTAGCCTGTGCTTTGAGTATAGAGAGGGATGCCTCAGGGACCACAGAGGCAGGACTGCGTGAATGGTTGCATGGGTCATGCCTGCCCGACAGGATGTGGTGTCCTTGCCCTGGGAGTGAGAACCTGGCATTCTCCTTGGCCCAGGGGTAGCCCGCTCCTTAGGGGAGAAGGTAACTGATGTGCTGTGGTCTCAGGGACCAGGAATCTCCGCCTGCCTTTGGTTATTGTGCTCCAAGGGGCCTGAAATCTTCAGGGTCGTAAATTCCTTGTTTCCTGGGTTTATTTCTAGAAAGCCTCTATGAAAATGAAGTGCCACGTGGAAGGTAACAGGGACATTTAATCATAGTGGCACAGACTGGTTTAATGTGGTTTTTCTGGGGATTCATTTGGTAGGAGGGGAGGACAGGCTCCTTTGCAAGCCACTTTAGCGGAGGAAGCTGAGAGATTTAGCAAAGCTATTTTTTTTTTTTCTTCTTTTGAGGGGCGAGACACAGGTGGAGTGGGAGAGGCACTAAAGATACACTGGACCCGTGTCCGATTCTGAAGGTTATCCTCCAACACACTGTTTTCTTAATTCTTCAGCCCCTCCCATCCTCCTTGTCTTTTTGCCTTGTCCATTGCCCAGTGCCTGCCCGCTCAGCCACAGCCTGGACTGCAGCAGCATTGTGGGTAGTGAGGCCTCAGTGGCATGAGTGGGCCATGGAGCAAATGGACGCATGAAGTGTCCACCTCTGGAGCTGAGGCAGCATAGTGGGGTGGAGGAGCTAATCACTCACTTTTGGAATTGAGCCTTTTGCATTCCTCTCCCAGGAGCAGGATAATTAGAATAAGGAGACTTAGTTTAGCTCCTTAAGCTCCCTGACAGGCCCCAGGCAAAGTTTTCCCGTATGCAGTCCTAGCTAGCATCCCAGGTAGGCTTCCTTGTGCTTCTTTATCAACTTGTTGAGAAAGACCAGAGATGAGGCTGGTCATGTGACTGTTAAGTCTTAACATTTGATCTTTTGGGATCTTGAAGATATCACCTTGGATTTCATTTTGAAAGTGTTTTGTTTGTTTTTCTAAACTGAAAATGTTCCCTAGTTTTCTCCCTGGTTATTTGTCCTCTAACTCATGTGGTAAGTGGTGCTGATTCATGAATTTACCATCAGGGAATGAGCACCCTCCATGGAGAGGAGGTGGGAGGAAGGGGTTTGCTGTCAAGGAGGGGCATGTCCTTGGTCTTGGTGGTCGGTGCTGGCAAGGGCACACAGATGGAGAGATGCGTCCTGGGAAGCACAGCAGTGAGAGTGTACAGGGTCCCTGAGGCCCTGTGAGCAGTGAGATGTGTCTGGCGGGGGTTTGCGTGGGTGGGGAAGGAGATTAAGGGTGAGACTACTGACGAATGAATGAAGGAATGTGGGAATGAAAGAGTGCAGCAGGCCATTGTCTGTCCCTAGGGCGGCTGTTCCCTTACCAAGCAGACTCTTTCTCTGCACTTCCTCAGTAACTAAGCTACAGTTCCAGTTAATAATCTCCTAAACTGAGAAATCCCCTCTCCTGGGAGGAGAGGAGATAATTAGCTTCAGTGTTCTCTCATATCTATGCTGAGAAGTCAGCATGAATTCTAGACAGGATTCCTGTCTTTGGATAATCATCCTAGCTGTTTGTGACAGGTCTTTTTTCCCCCTCCCTTCAACTCTTTTTTTGATTAGGGTACCATGACTGAAATGAATGGCTTCCATTATTTTTTTGCCTACCTGCAGGAATCTTTAAACTAGGCTGAACTTTGGACAAACTATCATATGAATCGTGTCTACTACAATTACCCTTTCTGTGTAATTTCCTAGGTTAGTGCCATTGTGCAACACAATAAGTGTAGAGCAGGGTTGAAAATGTCAAGTGATAACCAGATAGAAGACTGACAGTGAACAGACCCACCTCCTTGAGCTCTTATCTCAGAGGCCTTAAGGCAAGGTGAGGTGAGGTGAGGTGAAGTCGCTCCGTGTCTGACTCTTTGCGACCCCATGGACTTCTCCGTCTATGGGATTCTCCAGGCAAGAATACTGGAGTGGATTGCCATTTCCTTCTCCAGGGGATTTTCCCGACCCAGGGATCGAACCCGGGTCTCCTGCATTGGAGGCAGACGTTTAACCTCTGAGCCACCAGGGAAGCCCGGCCTTAAGGCAAAACCTTAGATAAATATTTCCCCAAATGAGATAGATGATGTTAAGAGATATATTTTAACATATTTGACTGTTCAGCAATTCAACTCCATTTTGGATCTTGTGTACATTTATTGCAATGAACTTATAATAATTGTGATACAAATGACAGTTTTCTCTTAATGAATGTTTATTACGTAATAGGTTCAGTTCTAAGTTCAGTTCTTTGCCCATTTAATCTTCACACCAGCCTCAGGAGGTACAGTGCCCCATTTTACATATGGGGAAATTGAGGCACAGATCTCTTAAGTAGCCTGTCCGAAGTCCACAGATAAGAATCAGAACTGGGATTTGAACCCAGGCAGTCTAACTCAGAGTGTATGCTGTCAACCTCCATGCTATTAATATAATGCGTATGCATTGCTTGAAGAGGTGGTTTTGGCATTACATATGAAGAATGCAACCCTTCAAACTTTTCTCTTGCAAAATGTAAGTAATTGTATGTTTTGTGTATGTACTCTTGTATGACTGTTGACATCTCATTACCGAGAAGAAGAGTTTTGACTGTATGAGCACAAATCTGCAGCAGTCTCTTCTGAGGACGGCAAGAAAAATAGACATTTCAACTGCGCCTTTAGATTCGCAATCAGGTTGATGGAAACAAATAGCCCCAGGTCATTCACCTTAAAACCTAAGTAAAGAAACAAACAGTCGGCCAACCAGAGGTGTAGAATTGGTATAGAATTTAAAGGCTCAAGAGACAGTTTTCTATGACAGTTAACATGGGGTATCCTCTAATGCACATTAATGAAGTCTCCTTTATGTACAGTTGGGAAGGTCCCCTGGAGGAGGAAATGGCAACCCACTCCAGTATTTTTGCCTAGAGAATCCCATGGACAGAGGAGCCTGACGGGCTACAGACCATGGGGTCGCAAAAAGTCGGACATGACTGAGCAACTAATATTATATAATAATATAATATGAGCACAAAAGGCTGTTGATTTGGTTAATTTTATGTGTAATAATGGTTTAGAATCTTGTCACATGCATTGTTAGTATGTTTCCAAACATTCATGTTCTCAGATAGATAATTAAAAAGCAGCCACAAAAATTTCCCCTACATGCTGAGAACAAGTTTGATTATGAGGTCTATGTGTCCAGATAATGTGTTCTTTAACTAAACCAAGAATATAAACTTAATCCCTGCAGTGACCACAGATTCATAGCTCTTGTAACCATGCCTTTTTATTTAAATGAAAAAAAAAAAAATTTTTTTTTTTTTTTGCTTTGTCAAGGTGAGCAGGCCTTCTAGCTGATGTATTTCTAAGTAACTGCTTGTCTTTCTGTTAATACCACAGACACTGGCTCCAAGAGCTGACGTTTGAACTGTCAGCAGTTGCCCCCCACCAGCAATCTGGTCCAAGATCTAGGGTTTCTTTAGGTGGAGTCCAACCTGGTGAAAACAATGGGTCTATTTATCCATTGCACCTGGAGCACAGTTAACCTCTTGCCAACCTCAGCAGGTCTGATACACTAACTTGGTGGATCCGAATGTTTCTTAAGAGTTTTCTCATGAGCAACTCCTTTGGCCACATAAACTGCAGGGCAAGGCAGATTAGCTTGTGGGGCTAAAAACTGCTCTTGGCCCAGGGACACCTTTCAGTCAACCAGAGCTGCTCTGATAGTTAAGATGGGCTGATGGCTGCGGGTTCAGATAAAAGGTTTGCATTACTGAGCACTTTTCTTTAATTGGGATCGTCTAAATTCTTGTCTGTGAGATGAAGATCCAGGAAATGAATTAAGAACAGAATTTAGCTGTCTGAATGACCTTTGTGTACCATGAACTCTCTTAGTGCCAGGTGCGACAGCCAACAGATATTAATTGATGGTAATGATGGATGTAGTCTCTCCAGCTAGAGCCTGCTAGCACAAGCCCTGTTGGATTGGAAATGATGCCTGCTATAAGCAGACTTTAGCACACTGCACAAACAACTTTAGGAGAAGATTAGAGTATCGGCATGTATTTTTAGTTTCCTCCTTCATTGCATTGTTTTAAATAGGGCATTGAAATCAAATGTGAATGATATGATTGGCTTAAGTTGGATTGTACTGAGACATCACTTCCTTCCTTCCAGTGTGAGGTTTTCCCAGCTATGTGACCACTCCAGGTACTAAATATCTACCCTCACCCCCAATTGCCAAGTAGCAATAACATGTCTCAGGCTATCATGATTATTATGATGATTGGAGGGAAGGCCATGCTGTCTTTTAGAAAGCTCTCGTCATGAATGTGTTTTTGGTTGAACATTGCTTGCTAACAGATGAACAGCTTGAAGCCGAATCAAACAAAACCTTTAGTGTTTGTAAAGGTCAGGGTGCCAGGGGTCTGTCTGCAACTAAGCTTTATGTTGACACAGAGAATGTCCAGAAGCCATGAAAGCTTCTGACTCAAGGACTTGCTAGTTGGTTGCTGGGCATTGTTTTGAGTGGGGAGATGGTTATCTTCAAAGTTGTCAAAGGTAAAGTTTTCCTATTGGAAATTTCTGGGCGACTATCATGTGAAATAATTTAAATGCCTTAGTTTAGAGTATTCTTGGTCTTGTGTGATGAAAAATGATTTGAACATTGGAATTTGAAGAGATCGTAACATAATTTTATTTGGGGAATGAGAAACAGGGAATTCTGGGTGTTGAGGATTCAATGACAAAATTCTGGGGTGAAGATTCAGTGCCAACGTTACCTTAAGGGCGTGCTTTCCCTTTCAGACTAGATCATCCTTGTTATTGTTGAGTAAAGGGAATCACAATTTTAGCAACCTGGCTTCCCTCAGAAGTTTCAGTTCTCTCAGTCCTATGAGCAGCAGCACTGTCAAGTAAACAAAGGTTTAATTAAGTAAAAAATATTTAAAGGTAGTGAAATAGTCCTCCCTGGTTAGTTACAAGTTGGACAATTCAAAGAACAGATCTTGGGGGGATTATGAATGGATTACTTTTTCTATTCCCTGTGTTGCTGTTTTTCTTCTTGGTGTCAAATCTCAAGTTAAATTCAGTAACCATCTAGAGCAAACAAAAAGTGCATAAATGTCTTTTCTGTTCCTGTTCCTTATATTTCATCACTAAACAAAGCAAGTTTCCTTTCCTGGCTTCTTCCTTTGGGAGCATATAAAACTGACACAAGTTTATATTGTGGAGATTCTGCTGTCACTTTGAAAGCATAATGATTGATCTTGTTATTTAAAAGTTTTTACAATGATTTTTTGGTTGCTGATGTTACACTTGCTACAAAACTTGCTGAAGAGACACATCATTTGTTGAGGATTTGGAAGGATTTGTCATTAGGTAAAGTATGTCACGTATCTAAGGGTGTATGTTAATTCCATTAAATTTTTCTTTAGTCACCTCTTATGACTTAAAAATGTTTGCCACAGATGCATTAATAACTACAATTTGAAAGTTTGGTATAACAAGTAGTTGGTATTACTAATACTTCAAAATGTGATGGGAAATAAGGAAAATGTTGCAAAGAAAACAGAAACCTAGGCCATGGGGGGCTGTGCCAACTGGCTTTTACATCATTTTCTGCCCCAACAATCCCACCAAGGTACATTCTGGTGCATGCTATATAGCCATGTATAGCTATATAGCTATATTGTGGGTCAGTATAATAACCCATCTTCCTAATTTACTGTCTGAGCACAGTTATTCCTTTTAAGACACTAAAAGCATTTAATTGTACTCATGAAACCCCTTTTCCCTCTTCCCTGCCTGAGCTGCCTTTATTCTTGTTTCTGTGGGTGGGTGAAAAGGCTGTCCATCTGAAAAGATAGCTCTCAAACCGTTCTGGAAAATGATCTCTCTTCCTCCACAAATGATCATTTCGGTTTTAAATTTATTTCAGGTACATTAAGCCTCCCTGGACTCATACTCAATAACAAATGATCCTACAATAGATGAGATTAGAAAAAGGTAAAATGAGATCAAAGCGGACCTAGTTGCCGGAGTGACTTAATGCATATTATTTCGACTCAGCATTACTCCCACTAAAAATAAAAAGAAAGATGAAAATTACCTTTGGTGTTTGCTGCTGTGGTTGCCCTCTGTGTCCCAGGGGTGCCTGGGTCCTTTAAGGCCGGCGAGGTTGTTCTTGCCAAAGCATAACCGATCTTGCTCCAGGTGAAGTCGCATTCCCCTGTCCTTTGTCGTGCTTCCCTTGGGCAGTAAAGCTATGATTTTTTTCTGGCCTTGCAAGGGAAAGTGATTCCAGATAAGCTGAGTGTTATGTGGAATATCTCATCTTTGTTGTTCTAGTGCAGCCCTTTCAGCTTTCCAGAGCCAGTCAGACTTGTTATGAGGAGCTAAATGATTGGCTGGATCTAGGGCTCAGTTTCATAAATTATAGCCCAGCGTACGAGAAGCACAAGTCCTATAGTTGCTGTAGTCCTGAGGCCTGCCAGTTCCTGCTTTAACGCATATGTAGTCGTAATTGAGTTCTAACACGGCCTTGGATGTTTCTGTCCTAAATAGCTGACATTGCATCTTCAAGACTGTGTGAGTAATCCTGACTCTTTTTTTTTTTTTTAAACTCTGTAAATTAATTACATGCCCCGAGAGGGATTGATGGTAATTAGAAAATACTGAAGTAGCAAATGATTCATTTTCAAGGTGCTGTTTTCTGTGTATCAAGTTCAATGCAATTAATCGTAAAGCTTCTAAGACCTGGCAGCAGGATTATTCCAGCCTTTTTTTTTTTTTTTTTTTTGCCACGAATCGGAGTCAAACTGTATTTTGAAGGAAGCTCTTCAATGCATTTGCTAGCCGGGTTTGTGTTAAGGGGTCTGGAAAGTGAGAAATATCCAATACCGAGCAGGTTAAAACAGATTGTTGGTGTCAAAGCCATGGCTGAGAGCCCTTGAGTCTGGCAAGTTTCAAGACTTCCCACCCACATGGTCCACAGCTAGGAGGGAACAGTAATGACAGGCAGTCCTTTTGGGACACAGGTACACAACATTCAGAGCACAGAAAGAGGAGAAATGTGAAATGACAGCAAAGCTTTTCTTTACTGTCATCTGAAGCTGTACCAAGACATATTCTATGGTAACTAGAATATTTTTACATGTATAAAAATGCTCCTCAGTGGTTCTGTTTATATGGTGGGGAGCTGAATGAGAACGCCCTAGCTTGTGTGTGTGTGTGTGTGTGTGTGTGTGTTTAAAGCCTTTAAGAAGCATATTAAACACACAGAAACAGCAGTAACAGAAGAAATTATGTGGATTGGAATGTGTGGTCAGAGCAGATCAAATTATCCCAGGGAAGCCGTTGTTAGGTTTGTATAATTGCTGGGGGTGACTTCTATTGGTAACCAAGTTGAAGATAAAGCCAGAGCAGACTGAGAGGAGAACCTAGAAAACATCAGCATTTTATTACCTTCTATAGCATACACTGCAGGATAGAGTTAATACTGAGTATAGACTGGTGAAGGTAAGCAGTTCATGTTTCACCTTTAAAACATTATTGATTTCTCCTGTCATTAAAAAAAAGAAAATCAGACTTTTGTCTATGAAGTTAATCATTAGGAATAAATAACTTTTCTTCCATATAATTTTTATATCTTTCTCAATACAGCACAAAGTTAGGTAATTTCTTACAATTTTGGGGGTGTTTTCCAGTTTGCTTTTTGTCTAAATTTTCATCTTTAGACTTGAGAGATACAAATCTATATCTTTGTGCTGTACATAAGCCTCAAGCATAAATCATCTGAACAGTTTTTAAAATCACAGGTTTCTGTTGTGAGTATAAATTTCTAATAGCTAGAATAGTTACTTGCCAATTCCTATAAAAATGTTATTTTTATACCTAAGAGCAGTTTATTTTCGGTCACGCCTATTTAAATGACTGACATGATTTGTTCAGTAGGAAAGAAATAATAGTTATGTGTTTGCAAAATTTTATGTTTCATTCACTTTGGAAATGCAAAATTTTGTTGTTAAAATATTTTTGCCTTCTAAAATAGGACCCCTTTTTAGGTCACAGCAACAAATGAGGTTTATAAAAGGAGAGAAAAATAACATAAATCCTTTTCTGTATTAGTCGAGTATATGTAAAATAGTTTTAAAACATTAATTCTAATACTTTCTTTTAGAGACATGCTTACTGTGAAGAAAGAGTATGAGCTTCTAATAGTGATAGTGTGATAAGTTCCTTTATTTAGTTTCCATGACTGGAGACACTAATAGTAAGAGTCGACAGTCATTATTTTGTGTCTTAACTGACTCTATCAGTGGAAGAAAGGAGTTCGCCTACTGAAGGACAGTAATCTCACCCCTCCAGGTGGTTCGGGCCCATGTAGAGTAAGAAGTGGGGAGAGTGGAAGCAGCTTCCTCTGAACTGGTTTCTGACCTTTAAGCTGGCTCCTTTTCTCAGCGTGGTGTCAGTATGGCTTTCTTGGTGTCGCTATCACATAACCTCCCACCTCTTCATGCCTTCCTTCTTTGTAGTATTGAGCTCTGATTGAGATGAATCAAGTACAAATGACCTATGCTCAGCTATCGGATATTAATCAGCCGCTCATGTAGTTCAGACGGAGAAGGCAATGGCACCCCACGCCAGTACTCTTGCCTGGAAAATGCCATGGACGGAGGAGCCTGGTGGGCTGCAGTCCATGAGGTCGCTAAGAGTCGGGCACGACTGAGCGACTTCACTTTCACTTTTCATTTTCATGCATTGGAGAAGGAAATGGCAACCCACTCCAGTGTTCTTGCCTGGAGAATCCCAGGGACGAGGGAGCCTGGTGAGCTGCCGTCTATGGGGTCACACAGAGTTGGACACGACTGAAGCGACTTAGCAGCAGCAGCAGCATGCAGTTCCGAAGGTGTTTAGAACATGGCTCAGGGAAATTCTGTTGGGAGTATTGACATCTTGCATTGGAGCTTCCTTTAGGACTTTGACCTCTTCAGTTCTCTGGATTCACATCTGTTTTACATGAAAGGGCAGGACTTTAAGAAAAGAGTAGAGGAGTACCAGATGTCCAGAGATAGGTATCTATCTGTGAGCAAGATGTTGTGCAGAAAGGAAACATTTTCCGAAGAGCAGGAGCTGGTCTCTTTTCCCTCTGCACTTTATTTCCAATCGCCATTTTTGTCGACTGTGGAAGTTCTTTGGCAGATAAGGTTCTGTAAAACTATGTATATCCGCCATAGACAGATGGATTTGACAAAGATATATCCAACAAGGAATGTATTACATCATAAACTTGCAAAGCACTCATGAATGCAAATTGGCTTCAGTAATATTTCTTGATTGAGTTACATTTTCCAGGGTTTCATTTGGTGAATTTCACTTTTGGAAAGATTTGCTCTTCTCTAAGATATTTTTTTCTAGTGTTATATATAGAACTACTCTTTTTGCTTACTCTAGCTGAAGAATTTAATTATCCTTAGTTGGCGTTTTCAAAAGACTTGCTGTCCCACCTGGAGCTTGTTTTAAAGAGTAGAGCAAAACAGAAAAACCTCCTCTCCCTCCCCCAGCCCAGAGTTAAATGCTTTAGATTTGTATGATTCTCTTTGTGGAGCTTGCTCTACCCCTCGGAAGAGGAGGAACTTTCATTTAATTAAAAAATCAAATTTTCCACTTTAATTATAAAATATATGCAGGTGATATAATTTTCTGTTATACTAGTCACAAGCCAAAATTGTACCCCTCCAATTTCAGGAAGCAAAATGACTTAGTAAATTGATCTTGAAGTTAGTGAGATCATGCTCAAGTCTTTAAAATTTTTAAGCCTCAGTCTCTGTCTGTAAAATGGAAATAATGGTATATATCCTGGTGTTTTAGTGTATTGGTAAATATCAGCAGCATGATGAGAAAGTGCTGATTAAAGAATATTTTAGTTCTTTGGGCTAAGATAATGACGTTATTATCATTACAAAACTTCATAGCACTGGTTAGCTTCTTTTACTTCTAAAAGTATATCCTCAGAATTGAATAAATACTTTTTAGAGCGAAAGCAGTCTTCAGTGTTTGATCTTGAAAAATTACAGAGGTTTTCAGAGCCTCAGTCCTTATTTGTCTGTTACTTGAGTATAAAAACAACAGTGAAGTGAAGTCGCTCAGTCATGTCCGACTCTTTGCAACCCCCTGGACTGTAGCCTATCAGGCTCCTCCGCCATGGGATTTTCCAGGCAAGAGTGCTGGAGTGGATTGCCATTTCCTTTTCCAGGGAATCTTCCTGACCTAGGAATCGAACCCAGGTCTCCTGCATTGCAGGCAGACGCTTTACTGTCTGGGCTACTATAACAATAAGAAAGTGATATTGTATGTGAAAATATATTTAGTAAACTTCTAAGTGCCTTGTAAATGTTACTTATGTATTATCAGGATATTAATAAAAGGTATAAATAGTCAAATTTTAAAATGGAAAATATCACATACATTTCCTTTAAATTGTATAATGCCATTTATATAAAATGTACAGAATAGGCAAATTCATAGAGACAGAAAATAGATGAATGGTTATAAGGCACTGGGGGAAGAATGTATGAGGCATGATTGCTAATGGGATCTACAAATTTATTAACTTTCTTTTTTAAAAAAATAAAGGTAATTCTTTATTAACAGTGTTGGGGCATGTGCGGCTGAGTCCCTTCAGTGTTCACCTGAAGTTTGATTAGCTTTCTCAGCTTCGTCTACTTCCCTCCAACAGGGTGGATTAAGCTGGTGCTGTGACTTTGCTTCCACTTAGATATAGCGCAAAGCTAATATTCAGATAAGCATTCCCTCACAGTCTGCATTTGGAACTGTTTTTACAGGGCATAGTTTCCTCAGAAGAAAGAGTGACTTAGAAAATTTAGATTGACAGATGTTCTTGCACTTTTTATTACTGTTATTGTTTTCTCTCTTTATTAAATTTAACTAACAAAAGAATCATATATGTTAAGGTGATGCTTATTCTGTGGGCTTTTCATACCAGGAATAAAGTGAATGGTCAAGATGACTTTCTGAACAATTTAGAAAGTTCAGTCAACAGTTTTGAATCTCAGATTTTTAACTGGTTCTATTTTGAAAGGTCATCACACTTTTTGGGTTATCGGCCATGAGTGTGTTCTACATTTCAGCTGCTTGAGTGCACTGTTGTTAAAGAGTTTAATTATTTCCTAATAGTAATATTGATGAGTCTGAAACAGTTCTCCACTGTTTTTTTTTAGATGAAACTGTACAGGATGCACAATAAGTAAAACATGAAACACGAAATGAATTTTCTCCTATCTTTATCCTACATACTTCACCCAGCAATTATGAGAGAACCTTCTGGAAATGAAAGAATTTAATTTGTAGTATAGTTTTTAAAATTAAAAAAATTTTTTTAATTTATTTTTTTATTGAGATATAGTTGATGTGCAACATTATATGTCTCAGGTGTACAATTTAGTGATTCACAATTTTTAAAGATTATACACCATTTATAGTTATTATAAAATTTGACTATAGTTCCTGTGCTGCATAATATATCCGTGTAGTTTATTTATTTTATACATAGTAGTTTGTACCTCTTAATCCCTTATCCCTATCTTGCCAGTCCCTCCTTCCCTCTCCTGCTGCTAACCTCTAGTTTGTTCTGTATACCTGTGAGTCTGTTTCTGTTTTGTCAATATTTACTAGTTAATTTTATCTTTTAGATTTCACATATATGTAATAACAACATTATGTCTGACATATCACAGCATAATACTTTCCAGGTCTGTCCAAGTTGTTGCAAATGGCAAAATTTCATTTATGGCTAGGTAGTATTCCTCTGTGTGTGTGTGTGTGTGTGTGTACACACACCACATCTTTATTCATCTGTTGATGGACACTTAGGTTGCTTCTATATCTTAGCTATTGTAGATAGTGCTACTCTGAACATTGTGGTGCCGTGTATCTTTTTGAATTAATGTTTTTGCTTAATTTTGGATACATATACCCGGGAGTGAAATTGCTGGATCATATGGTAGTTTGGTTTTTCAGTTCAGTTCAGTCGCTCAGTCATGTCCGACTCTTTGTGACCCCACGGACCGCAGCACGCCAGGCTTCCTTGTCCATCACCAACTCCTGGAGCTTGCTCAAATTCATGTCCATTGAGTTGGTGATGTATCCAACCATCTCATCCTCCATCGTCTCCTTTTCCTCCTGCCTTCAATCTTTCCAGCATCAGGGTCTTTCTTAATGAGTCATTTTTCACATGAGGTGGCCAAAGTGTTGGAGCTTTGGCATCAGTCCTTCCAATGAATATTGATTTCCTTTAGGATTGGCTGGTTTGTTCTCCTTGCAGTCCAAGGGACACTCAAGAGTATCCCCCAACACCACAGTTCAAAAGCATCCACTTCTTTGGTGCTTGGCCTTCTTTATGGTCCAACTCTCACATCCATACATGACTACTGGAAAAACCATAGCTTTGACTAGACGAACCTTTGTTGGTAAAATAATGTCTCTGCTTTTTAATATGTTGGTCGTAGCTTTTCTTCCAAGGAGCAAGCATCTTTTAATTTCATGGCTACAGTCACCATCTGTAGTGATTTTGGAGCCCAAGAAAATAAAGTCTGTCACTGTTTCCATTGTTTCCCCATCTGTTTGCCATGAAGTGATGGGACCAGATGCCATGATCTTAGTTTTTTGAATGTTGAGTTTTGAACCAGTCCCTTCACTCTCCTCTTTCACTTTCATCAAGAGGCTCTTTTCATCAAGCGAGTTCCTCTTCACTTTCTGCCATAAGGGTGGTGTCATCTGCATATCTGAGGTTATTGGTATTTTTCCTGGCATTCTTGATTTCAGCTTGTGCTTCATCCAGTCCAGCATTTCTCATGATGTACTCTGCATACAAATTAAATAAGCAGGGTGACAATATACAGCCTTGATGTATTCCTTTCCTGATTTGGAACCAGTCTGTTGTTCCATGTCCAGTTCTAACTGTTGCTTCCTGACCTGCATATAGATTTCTCAGGAGGCAGGTAAGGTGGACTGGTATTCTCATCTCATTAAGAATTTTCCACAGTTTGTTGTGATCCACACAGTCAAAGGCTTTGGCATAGTCAATAAAGCAGAAGTAGATGTTTTTATGGAATTCTCTCACTTTATCTATGATCTGATGGATGTCGGCAATTTGATCTCTGGTTCCTCTGCCTTTTCTAAATCTAGCTTGAACATCTGGAAGTTCTCGGTTCACATACTGTTGAAGCCTAGCTTGGAGAATTTTGAGATTATTTTGCTAATGTGTGAGATGAGTGTAATTGTGCAGTAGTTTGAACATTCTTTGGCATTGCCTTTCTTTGGGATTGGAATGAAAACTGACCTTTTCCAGTCTTGTGGCCATTGCTGAGCTTTCCAGGTTTTCTGGCATATTTCAAAGGCTTTGGCATAGTCAATAAAGCAGAAGTAGATGTTTTTATGGAATTCTCTCACTTTATCTATGATCTGATGGATGTCGGCAATTTGATCTCTGGTTCCTCTGCCTTTTCTAAATCTAGCTTGAACATCTGGAAGTTCTCGGTTCACATACTGTTGAAGCCTAGCTTGGAGAATTTTGAGCATTATTTTGCTAATGTGTGAGATGAGTGTAATTGTGCAGTAGTTTGAACATTCTTTGGCATTGCCTTTCTTTGGGATTGGAATGAAAACTGACCTTTTCCAGTCTTGTGGCCATTGCTGAGCTTTCCAGGTTTTCTGGCATATTGAGTGCACTTTCACAGCATCACATTTTAGGATTTGAAATAGTTCTGTTTTTATTTTTTAGAGAAACTTCAGTACTGTTTTCTGTAGCAGCTATACTAACTTACATTCCCATCCACAGAGTACAAGGATTCCTTCTTCTCCAAATCCTTAACGACATTTTTTATTTGTGGTCTTTTTGGTGATAGCCATATTGACAGGTGGGGGGTGATATCTCATTGTGGTTTTGATTTGCATTTCTCTGATAGTTAATGATGTTGGGCATCTTTTAATGTGCCTATTAGCCATCTGTATGTCTTCTTTGGAAAAATGTCTATTCAGCTCCTTTGTCCATTTTTGATTGGGTGCTTTGTTTTCTTGATACTGAGTTGTATGAACTGTTTATATATTTTGCATATTAACTGCTTGTTGGTCACATTATTTGCAAATATTTCTCCCGTTCCATTAGTTGTCTTCATATTATAGATGGTTTCCTTTGCAGTGTAAAAGCTTTTAAGTTTAATTAGGTCCCATTTGTTTAATTTTGCTTTTATTTCTTTTGCTTTACGAGACAGATTTAACAAGCTGTTGCAGTGATTTATGTCATAGAGTGTTCTATGTTCCTTTCTAGGAGTTTTAAGGTTTCAGGTCTTGCATTTAGCTCTTTAAACCATTTTGAGTTTATCCTTGTGTATGGTGTGAAAGAATGTTCTAATCTCATTGTTTTATGTGTATCTGTTAATTTTTCCAGCAACATTGTTGAAGAGACTACCTTCTCTCCATCGTATGTTCTTGTGTCTTTTGTTGTATATTAATTGACCAAGGGTGCATGGATTTATCTCTGGGCTCTCTATCCTGTTTCATTCATCTATGTGTCTGTTTTTATATCAGTGCTGCGTGCTGCATGTCTGCATGCTCAGTCAGGTCTGACTCTTTGTGACCCCACGGACTGTAGCCTGCCAGGCCCTTCTGGTCATGAGATTATCCCAGCAAGAATACTAGAGTGAGTTGCCATTTCCTTCTCAGGGGATCTTCCCAACCCAGGGATCAAACCTGTGTCTCCTGCAACTCTAGCACTGGCAGGCAGATTCTTTACCACTGAACCATCTGGGAAGCCCTTTTGTGCCAGTACCATACTTAAAAAAAATTTTTTTTTTAATTATTATAGCTTTATAGTATAGTCTGAAGTCAAGGAGCGTGATATTTCCAGTTGTGTTCTTTCTCAAGGTTGTTTTGGCTGTTTGAGATCGTCTGTTTTTACATACAGATTTTAAAATTATTGTTCTAGTTCTGTCAGAAATGCCCTTGGTATTTTGATAGCGTTTACACTGAATCTGCAGTTCACCTTGGGTAGTATCAGTTAAGTTCAGTTCACTTCAGTTCAGTCGCTCAGTCATGTCCAACTCTTTGCGACCCCATGAATCACAGCACACCAGGCCTCCCTGTCCATCACCAGCTCCCAGAGTTCACTCAGATTCACGTCCATTGAGTCAGAGATGCCATCCAGCTATCTCATCCTCTGTCATCCCGTTCTCCTGCCCCCAATCCCTCCCAGCATCAGAGTCTTTTCCAATGAGTCAACTCTTCGCATGAGGTGGCCAAAGTACTGGAGTTTCAGCTTTAGCATCATTCCTTCCAAAGAAATCCCAGGGCTGATCTCCTTCAGAATGGACTGGTTGGATCTCCTTGCAGTCCAAGGGACTCTCAAGAGTCTTCTCCAACACCACAGTTCAAAAGCATCAATTCTTCGGCGCTCAGCCTTCTTCACAGTCCAACTCTCACATCCATACATGACTACTGGAAAAACCATAGCCTTGACTAGACGGACCTTAGTCGGCAAAGTAATGTCTCTGATTTTGAATATACTATCTAGGTTGGTCATAACTTTTCTTCCAAGGAGTAAGC
>SJXQ01010334.1:0-88728 GCA_006408695.1 Aepyceros melampus | reverse complement strand
TGGCCTTTTGGACTCTGTGGGAGAGGGAGAGGGTGGGGTGGGTTGGCAGAGTGGCAATGTAACATGTGTGATATCATAAGTGGAACGAATCGCCAATCCAGGTTTGATGCAGGATGCAGGATGCTTGGGACTGATGCACAGGGATAATCCAGAGAGAGGGTGTGGGGCGGGAGGGTGGAGGTGGGGGTCGGGATTGGGAGTTCATGTACACTCATGGCTAATTCATGTCAATGTGTAACAAAACGAATACAGTATTGTAAAGCAAAACAAACTAAAAAATAAAAATTAATTAAAGAAAAAAAAAAGAATCTATGTAACTAAGACATCTAAGGTGGATTTTATAAACATCACCATACAATGTTTAATTTATATTCTGTCTTCCTCACATTTCCAGCACCTAGTCAATTTATGTGGCCTCGTTACAGTAACCTGAGAAATAGCTCTGGATGCCTCACTGAAATGAGGCAACGGGACCCACTGTTATGGAATTCAGTATTTTCTGTGATATTTTACAGTCATGGGACAGAGATGTTCATCAATAACATATGTACTTTTATACATGCTAAAAATGGTCACAAAACACCAATAATGGTTAACATTTACAAATGGACCTTGGGAAGCTCTAACAGTTCACTGCAGTAATCTATCATTTTTTACAAGTTTTATTTCAAAGAATTTTTCTAAATAATAATACTGAGAACACTTGTCAAAATCTCAGACTTGTTATAAGTGAAAATATATCATCTTTTACCACTAAGCATATGGTTTTCAATGTTATCCAACATCCAGGAAAATACCAAATATGATGTTTTACTTTCAAAATAATGTTATCTTACACCTTTGATGATTGCAATTTGAGAAGATATAGATTTCCAATCAAGTTTTTTAAGAATAACATTTATCCCATAATATATGTGTAATATAACAGAAAGTAAAGGAAAAAAAGGGGGTGGATTTTCAGAATCTTAAGAACCTAATTAGTGTAACAGTTAAGATATGTTTTAAAGCAAAAGCAAAGGTAATTTTCCAAATCTTTTATAGTAAGGTATACTGTGCTATTCTGCTTCTAAAATATATGGTTTTGGTTTTTTAGATTATAAAGTAAATTTTCATTTACTTTCTCAGATTTGTTTCTTTTCTTGAGGAGAATTTATGATGCTTGAATAGATCAATAGTCCTTGGAACAAAAATCCTATATTTGTCCAGAGCACACGAACAGAGAGACACAATAAATAAGAAGTGCCACCACGAACTCGTTCCCTCCCCTGCAGGGACCTCAGGCATGCCTTGCCTTCGGCAAAACTGGGAAGCAGCCAATTTCCGTGTTTGGTGTTCAGGAACTTGTGGTTGAGGCAGACTTTTGACCACACTTAGCCTTTTTCCCACAAGACCAGACTCCCAGGAGGGAGGGAGGCATTTGGCACTCCAGATTTCTTTCGTTTTAGCCTGTGCTCTGAACTGATCAATGCCCAGTTTCTCGCTTGTGTGACAATACCTTGGAATATCTCTGACAAAGGGCTTGTCTACTGATGACTCATGAACCGGGGAAGTAATCTCTTCTTGGGGGTTTGCATTTGGCAGAAACTTTCTGAAGTTCTATAAAGCCCGAAAAAATCAACATCAATTGGTGAATTTCAAGCACCTTAAAAAAATAAATATTCAAAAGAATTGTAAAATAAATCTGACCACAACTGAAAACCCAGAGGGGCAATATGGATGGACACAGAGATGCCTTCCTGAAGGCAAAGTGACATTATTTTCTTTTTCACTGTAAGAAAATGTCTTTATTCAATATGACATTCTAGATGACATTCTCCACTGCCTTTTCCTGAGTAACTTATAGATGTGCAGACAGATTTTAAAATCTGTTCCCTCATCAGGGCCCAAGTTAGTTTTAGAAACTAAATTAGATTGTGTAGAGTTAAACTAGTTTCTTCACTGCAGTATTTTTTTCCCCTTTTTACAGGATTTAAGCAAATAAAGCACTGTGCAAAGGAAATATTTCATGAGACAGTTTTCAAAAGTTCATTTATTGTGCATTTTATGTGTTCATGTGTATGTGTATTCTTGTGTATATGTGTATGTATATTAGTGGTTATGCCATCAGTGAAAATATCACAGATATGATTTTCTGTGAATTAGGGAGCAATGAGCCAAGATCTAACTAGATACAGATTTATAAATTTTTCATCTCATACTTAGTTTCTATTATCCATGCTATCTCTGTATTGCTAACATGCTGATGAGGAAAGTGCATGTTAGAAAACCCATGTTCCAAACAATGTGCCTGCTGTCAGGACTTCAGGAGAACATGCTCCAGAAGATGGTTTTCAAGTAAGTCATGAGTGGAATTAAGTAACTTAGACAACTAAGGGCACAGACAAATCATACAGGAGCCGTGAGAATAAACATTTCTGACCAAAGAATGACATTCATGTTTGTGGATACGTATCTGCTGCTTTTCTTGATAATGGTACTTCTGTTCATTATAGAATGTGGGCTGTTATGGAGATGGGTTCAAGGCTAGGGTAAGGAGGATGAGGTATTATTGATAGGAGTTTGATTACAAGAAGATTCACTCTTCAGGACTGGACTTGTAACAGCACAATTGACAGCCAGTTTGCTGATACAGAAGATGTAAATGAAAGAACCTCCAATGATCCTGGGTCTAGACTGGCCTGTCTTACTTCATCCCTTTGGATTCCCACAGAGATAATGATTATATAATAAAGCATTATCTAAATATAATAATTATATATTATTATATATAATAATATGTATAAATAATTATATAATAAAGCATCACTGCTCTGAAAATAGAAGAATGAATTTCAGAAAATTCAAAACAGTAGAAAAGGCTTCATTTGGCATAGGTACGATTTTGCATTTCTCTGATAGACAAGGAGCACGTTACTGTTGTGACTTTACCATCTTCCTTTTTTTTTTTTTTCCCAACCTGTGCTGAGCAGTGAAGCTCTTATGTAAATTAAAAATGAGGATTACTGTGTGTTAAAAGTAAGCAGAACCCTATGGAGCCTCCGTGGGATAGAACCCACATCCTATATTTTCCATCTGCCCTTTTCTGTAGGAAAACTTGAGCCTCCTAGGCTTTTCCCAAGTTCCAAATAGCAAATTTAATCAAAGATGTGAGAAAATGCAGAAAGAGAGAAAAATAATCAAATAAGACAATATAATAATAGTATAGTCATTAAACAAAGTCAGATGGTCAATATCGAAATCAGATTGATTATATTCTTTGCAACCAAAAATGGAGAAGCTCGATACAGTCAACAAAACAAGACTGAGAGCTGACTGTGGCTCAGATCATGAACTCCTTATAGACAAACTCAGACTTAAATTGAAGAAAGTAAGGAAAACCACTAGATCATTCAGGTATGACTGAATCAAATCCCTTATAATTATAGAGTGGAAGTGACAGATAGATTCAAAAGATTAGAGCTGATATACAGAGTGCCTAAAGAACTATGGACGGAGGTTCAGGACACTGTACAGGAGGCAGTGACCAAGACGATTCCCAAGAAAAAGAAATGCAACAAGGCAGAGGGGTTGTCTGAGGAGGCCTACAAATAGTTGAGAAAAGAAGAGAAGCCAAAGGCAAAGGAGAAAAGGAAAGATATACTCATTTGAATGAAAAGCTCCAAAGAACAGCAAGGAGAGATAAGAAAGCCTTTGTCAATAATCAATGCAAAGAAATAAAGGAAAACAATAGAATGGGAAAGACTAGAGATCTCTTCAAGAAAATTAGAGATACTAAGGGAACATTTCATGCAGAGATGGGCTAGATAAAGGACAGAAATGGTATGGACCTAACAGAAGCAGAAGATATTAAGAAGAGGTGGCAAGAATACACAGAAGAGCTATACAAAAAAGATCTTCATGACCCAAATAACCATGACGGTGATGTGCTCACTCACCTAGAGCTGACATCCTGGAATACAAAGTCAAGTGAGCCTTAGGAAGCATCACTACGAACAAAGCTAGTGGAGGTGATGGAATTCCGATTGAGCTATGTCAAATCCCAAAGGATGATGCTGCGAAAGTGTTACATTCAGTATCCCAGAAAATTGGAAAACTCAGCAGTGGCCACAGGACTGGGAAAGGTCAGTTTTCATTCCAGTCCCAAAGAAAGGCAATGCCAAAGAATGTTCAATCTACCGCATAATTGCACTCATCTCACATACTAGCAATTCAGGAGACTCAGGTTTGATCCCTAGGTTGGAAAGATCCTCTGGAGAAGGAAATGGCAACCCACTCCAGTACTTTTGCCTAGAAAATCCTATGGACAGAGAAGTGTTGAAGCTACAGTCCATGGGGTCGCAAAGAGTCGGACACGAGTGAGCGACTTCACTTTCACACACTAGCAAAGTAATGCTCTAAATTGTCCAAGCAAGGCTTCAACAGTAGGTGAACCATGAACTTCCAGATATTCAAGCTGGATTTAGAAAGGGCAGAGGAACCAGAGATTAAATTGCCAAAATCCATTGGATCATCGAAAAAGAAGAGAGTTCTAGAAAAACAACTATTTGTGCTTTATTGACTATGCCAAAGCCTTTGACCGTGTGGACCACAACAAACTGTGGAAAATTCTTCCAGAGACGGCGATACCAGACCATCTGACCTGTCTCCTGAGAGATGTGTATGCAGGTCAAGAAGCAAGAGTTAGAACCAGACATGGAACAATGGACTAGTTCAAAATTTGGAAAAGAGTAAGTCAAGGCTGTATATTGTCACCCTGCTTATGTAACGTATGCAGAGAACATCCTGTGAAACGCTGGGCTGGTTGAAGCACAAGCTGAAATCAAAATTGCTGAGAGAAATATCAATAACCTCAGATATGCGGATGACACCACTCTTATGGCAGAAAGCAAAGAAGAACTAAAAGGCCTCTTTATGAGAGTGAAAAATTTGGCTTAACCCTCAACATTCAGAAAGCTAAGACCATCCAGTCCCATCACTTCATGGCAGTAGATGGGAGAACAATGGAAGTCGTGAGAGACTATTTGGGGGGCTCCAGACTGCAGCCATGAAATTAAAAGACTCTTGTTCCTTGAAAGAGAAGCTTTGACCAATCTAGACAGCATACTAAAAAGCAGAGACGTTACTTTGACAACAAAGTTCCATATAGTCAAAGCTATGGCTTTTCCAGTAGTCATGTATGGATTGAGAGTTGGACTATAAAGAAAGCTGAGAGTCCAATAATTGATGCTTTTGAACTGTGGTGTTGGAGAAGATTCTTGAGAGTCCTTTGGACCACAAGGAGAACCAGTCAGTCAATTCTGAAGGAAGTCAGTCCTGAATGTTCATTGAAAGAACTGATTTGAAGCTCAAACTCCAATACTTTGGTCAGTTGATGTGAAAAACTTACTCACTGCAAAAGACCCGGATGCTGGGAAAGATTGAAGGCAGGAGGAGAAGGAGATGACAGAGGATGAGATGGTTGGATGCCATCACCAACTTATGGACATGAGTCTGAGCAACCCGTGGGAGTTGGTGATGGACCGGGAAGCCTGTCATGCTGCAGTCCGTGGGGTTGCAAAATGTCGTAAATGACTGAGTGAATGAACTGAGCTAAACAAAGTCAAGGACATTTAGTTCCTCCTCAAAGACAGAGTCGGACATGACTGAAGTGACTTAGCAGCAGCAGCAAAGAATATTGGTAATATTCTGAGCTGTGTCCTTTGAGCAGTTATGTGGATAATGAAACCCCCACCTAGTGGAAGAAGCTAACTGTATACTGACCACAAACATGCAGGTCCCAGACTGTTGAACTTAGAAAGTTGATAATACTGACTCCTGATTACTTCAGTTCAGTTCAGTCACTTCACCACCAACCAGTCAGAAGAATGTCCATGAGCTGATCATACTCCTCTCATCCTGACTTTAAAAACTTTGAGTGCTGGCTGCCTGGACTCCTTGCATGGAACTCTAACAATAAATGCTACGCTTTCCTTCATCACAACCCATTGTCAACAGATTGACTTTACTGCATGCAGACAAAGGACCCAAGTTTGTTTCTGAACATGCTGACCTGAAGACATTCTGTGGGCATAGGCTGACTGAGCTAGTGAAATCCTTGAAATGTTAGAGCTGAAAATATCTTTGAACTTAGAGAAACCAATTGTTTGCCTTTGTTATATTTGGCTGCAGACAGAAAAGGCTTTCAGACACAGCAATCAAATAACATCTACTTAACATTTAAATATATACTGAGTTTGACTAGAGACAATTGAATGTCTCTTGAAATGAGACAGTAAGTATTTAGAGATTCTGTGGTGTTTAAAGTTATTTAGATAGACAATATCACAGATATAATGTGAATAACCTGGTGCCTCTCCTTTAAAAAATTGAAACATCACAATTTCAGCATTCATGCATTCAGAATGTGCTCATTCAAATAGAAAGTGCTGAAATGTACTTTGTAGAGTCAAAAGTACCATGCTCTTTAACTAATGAAGAAAATTAGATAGAGTTGCAAATTTTAAACTTAACCTATTTTAGAAACATCTGTCTAGCTGAAGAACAAGCATACATTTTATGTTCCAGGAATTTTAAAAGGAAAACAATGTATATTAATAATATATGATCCTGGTTCACAAGGTTATAGTCAATGAACTGAATAATACATATTCAATTAAACGCAGTATGTCAGGAGTGGGTTTCCCAGGTGGTGCTAGTGGTAAAGAAACTGCCTGCCAATGCAGGAGACCTAAGAGACATGGATTTGATCTCTGGGCCAGAAAGATCCCCTGGAAGAGGTCATGGGAACCCGCTCCAATATTGTCACCTGAAGAATCCCCATGGACAGAGGAGCCTGACAGGCTACAGTTCCTGGGGTCTCAAAGAGTTGGACATGACTGAAGCAACTTAGCATGCACGCACACTAATATGTAGTGTGCTTTTCTGGGGAAGCAAAAAGTACGCTCTCACTTCTTCAGTGGGTAGCCCTTCTGTTGAGTTCTTTCATCAACACACCAGAAACATTTATCCGTTTTAGGTTATCGTGAAGTTAAATTGAGGAAAAAAAAATGTGTCTCTGTATATGCACAGACTACATATAACATCACATATATGATCTTGGACATCCGGCTTCTAAAACTGCGAGATATAAATGTCTCTTGTTTAAAGCATCCAGGCTGTGGTGTCTTTGTGGCAGTGCAATCAGACTAACACAGCGTCACTGTCCAGCTCAGGTTCTCTGGCTGATAGCATAAGCTGCAGAGCCACATTGCAAACAAACAATGTGGGGAAGTTGTTTTGTCTGTTGTATGTAATTTTATTGGACTATCAGTTCAGTTCAGTTGCTCAGTCGTGTCCGACTCTTTGCGACCCCATGAATCGCAGCACGCCAGGCCTCCCTGTCCACACCAACTCCCGGAGTTCACTCAGACTCACGTCCATCGAGTCAGTGATGCCATCCAGCCATCTCATCCTCGGTTGTCCCCTTCTCCTCCACTTTCACAGATAGGTTATCATAGAATATTGAGTAGAGTTCCCTGTGCTATACCGTAGGTTCTTGTTGGTTACCTATTTTACATATAGTTGTGTGTGTATGTTAGTCCCAAGCTTCTGAGTTACTCCTACCCACCACATTTCCCTTCTGGTAACCATAAGTTCATTTTTAATATCTTTTAAGTCTGTTTCTGTTTTGTAAATAATTTATGTCATTTTTTAAAATTTAGGTTCTACAAATGATCCGTCACTGGTGCTTTAGGCCTTCCCAGGTGGCTCAGTGGTAAAGAATCTGCCTCCAAGGCAGAAAGTGTAGGAGACCTGGTAAGATGCACTGAAGGAGGAAATGTCAACTCACTCCAGTATTTTTGCCTGGAAAATCCCATGGACAGAGGAACCTGGTGGGCTGCATTACATGTGGGTCACAAAGAGCTACAAATGAGTGACTAAGCGTATATTTTCTACCATGTAAATCAGGACACATGTTTCCCAAAGATGTTATAGGATACAAAATTACAAAGAATTCCTAAATCTTCTCCAATTCTATCCTATTACCTCACTCCATTAAAGCAAACACAGGTAGTGTTTCTGGTGCTGGTGGTAATTTTTAAGGGAAGGAAAAGATTTACCTTCTGAGAGTTGACTTTTGATCTAAGAGGTTTCTTAGCCTATTTTATCCCAAAAGACTTATCTCCTACTGTTTGAAATTTGTGGCAAACTGTATTTTCAAAAAACTGACCAAGATGACATGTCTCTTCCCACACACTCTCCTCATGTTATGATGCTAAGGAATCTGAGGGGGGCATGTAATCTATAACTACAGCAGAAGTGATGCTTTGTGACTTTTCAGACTGATTCATAAAAGTGGATATGCTCCAAACTAACTCTTTGGAGACACTTGCTCTTGGAACGGGGACAACATGCTGGGAAGAAAGAAAAACTACGCGAAAGCCCACGTGCCGATGCTCTGGCTGAGAATCCCCCTGGGGTCTTAGCTGACAGCCAGCAGCAACTGCCAGATAGTTAGTGAAGCTCCAAATTATTCCATCCCAATCACTGAGTCACTCCCAGCCTTCAAGCTGCACCAGCGGATGGCACCTGGAGCAGAAATGAGCTATTCCCACTGTGTTCTAGCCAAATTGCTGATTCATTAGTAAAGTAAAGCATTACTGTTGCTTTAATCCACTAATTTGGGGATGGTTTGCTATGCACATTGTATAACTTGGAACATTCCAAGTTAACCATCCAAGTCCTAAATGTATTATGTTTACACCGTAAATAGATACAGGGAAGAAACAGAGGAAAGCCATCATTCAGGCATCTTCCCAACATAAACACTCCAGTCTGAAATATCACCCAGTAGGTGAGGGAAACAAGTGTGCCTGAGTTCTTAAGTAATCTTGTAATATCAGGATTCTGTATGATTATTTTTAATATTATTATTGAAATATAATTGATCTACAACACAATGTTAGTCCTGATCCCCAACAGACTGATTCATTATATTTCTATACATTACTAAATGATCACTACAATAAGTCTAGTTACCATCTGTCATCATACAAAGTTATTGGAGTATTATTGACTATATTCCCCATGATATTCATTTCATCTTCATGGGTTCATTTACTTTGTAACTGAGTGTTTGTACCTCCTAATCTCTCATCCCACATTTCACTCATTCTCACCTCCTTCCACCTGGCAACCACGTGTTTTTTCTCTGTATCTGAGACTGCTTCTGTTTTGTTCTGTTTGTTCATTTGGTTTATTTTTTACATTCTACACATAAGTGAAATCATACATTATTTTTCCATCTTTGTGTGACTTATTTCCCATAACATAATAACCTCTAGGTCCATTCATTTTATCTCAAAAGGCAAGATTTCATTCTTTTCATGGCTGAGAAATATTGCATATATTGCTCATATTTATGTACATCTTCTGCTTCTATTCTTCTTCATTGAACAGTTATGTTGCTTCCATACCTTGGCTATTGTAAAAAAAAATGCTGTAATGTTATGGCAGAAGTTATTTTACATAGTCTGTAAAAATACAAAGGTTCTTTCTACTAATTAAAGTGAGGCTAAGTACCTAAAATGCAGTAGTAGACCAGGTAGAAAGCAAAAAAGGAAATATGTTTTTTTCAGTCCAACATTTCCTCCAACTCTTGTCTCTCTATACTTCAGAGAGGCAATGTATATACTGATTTAAAGGCTGAAGAAATAATTCGTGAACGAGACCAATTTTACTTGACAAGATTATCTTCCCTTACAAAGGAAGATGCTATAATGCAGGCATCTTCCCAATCAAAATACTCCAATCTGAAATATCATCCAATAGGTAATGGAAGCAATTTTGTCTGAGTTCTTAAGCAATCTTGTAATTTATATCAGGTTTCTCTATTGAATTTTCCTTCATTTAGTCCAAAACCAAGTTTTCACAATGCAATGGTGCTGGGGAAGGAAGGGGTCAGAGAGTGTAATCTGCAGCGTAGTGTGAGTATGGGTTGAAAGCAGCCAAGATCATAAGATACAGGTGCTAATGGGTCCATGTTTGGAGGCTTACATCACCTCTTCTGTAATTATTGAAAACTGATGACAATGAAAAGCACCAAAAGTAAGCCAATTAAAAATCAAACTCTAAGATATTTCCTTGAACAAATAAAATAATAAATATATAAACTAAATTATTCAAGAAAGGTGTTAGAAAAGCTAAAATGAAACACTAAATGAGAGCAAGAGAAATAAAGGGGACTAAAATTTCATTTAGAAAATAATAATCATGAAAATTTTAAATTAAAACCAGTTGCTAATCTTTGAAAATAAGGTTGAGCAGGTAAGCATTAAATAAATCTAATCAGAAATATAAACAAATATAGAAAACATCAAATGAGAAAGAGAATATAACCAAAGATGTAGACAGAAATAAAATTTAAGAGATTTTTTTCACAGGAGTATTTGCCAATTAATTTAAAGATGACAATTTTCCAGGCAATTAATTTAGTTTAATTAACATAAAAAAACAATGGGACCAATAACCGTGGAAATGTATAAAACCTATTCACAACTTGACTCTAAAAATGCCACATCTAAAATGTTTCACAAGTAATATCAAACAGAGACACTAGGAAAAAGTGTGGAACACTTTATGAACATAGAGGCAAAAAGACAAAATGCCATCTTAGCACGTTAAATCCCAGTACGCAGTGAAGATTAGTTCAGCAGAGCTGGTCCAGGGGTCGGACAGCTCCAGGGTGGCCAGCGTGTAACTCAAGGATGTCAATAGAGAAGTGGTGTTACTAGGTCTTCCTCTTCTTTCAGCAGGTAGACTTAGCCTAAGCCTGGTCTTCACCAATGAAAAATGGATGCCAGGAGACACTGGAAGACAGATTATTTTCTCTGTTCATGTCCAGAAGGAGAGAAAGTTGACTTCTTGTCACCTGCAACTGAGATTGAAGAACTCTTCAAGAAACTTCCAGCAAACTTCTCACTTCCAGTTGGCCAAAATTGGGTCCAATATCCATTCTGACCTAATAAAGAATTGGTGGGAATCTCCTAAGTCCAGCAGGAGTCACACCTAGATGAGAGTATGCATTAAAGTTTGGATATGCTTTGGAAATGGCAACACACTCCAGTATCCTTCCCTGGAAAATTCCATGGACAGAGGAGCCTGGCAGGCAACAGTCCATGGGGTTGCATTAGTTGGACATGACTGAGCAACTAAACCACCACCATGCATTGAAGAACAAACTGGGATTTCCTTGGTTAAAAAAAATTAGAATACTCAATGCTCAGTGGGCCAACAACAGACACTACCCACGAGATGTGTTTTTCATCATTGCCTGATCCTGGTATAGCTGTTCTCTCAGCTTTGATCAATGTTTTTCTGGAAGAGGGTTCCACAAAGTAAAATTAACACAAATTATCATGCAAAACAGGTTTCCACAGATTGTGTTATGTATTAGAGAGAGGACAAAGTGAAGCAAAATTCAAACCTAGTTAAACTATGTTCTACATGTGAACTCCTTTAAATTTCCTTGAAAAATCCTGGACAATGGGAATTTCCTCAGTTAATATCTTTAGTGAACCACACATCTTTTGTTATTGTTGTTGTCGTTTGATACCTTTCTTTTACTCTCAAATGTGTGCCAGAAAATCCAACTAATTCAACTCTCTTTGTTCTCTTCTCACCTTTCAGAGCAAGCACTGTAGCCAAGTCGGTGCACAGGGCTGTACAGGGCTCCGCCGAGAGGACTACCGGGCTCCGCCAGGAGGACTATGATCAGTGCTGCCACTTTGTCCCCTTGCTTAGAGTCATTATTGTTTTTCAGTCACTAAGTCATGTCCGATTCTGCCACCCCGTGAACCACAGCACGCCAGGCTTCTCTGTCCAACACTATCCCCATTCTGTCCAATACTATCTTCATTGTTAGTATATAAATCCATGATACATGCTTGAGGAGATTCAGCTGGAAAGAATATGGTAGCAGTGGCTAACTTTGGATGTTGAAACTGACAGTCCTATTTAGTTTCTTCTTTGATTGTTTTTGCACATTGTAGTTGTGAAACTCTATTGACAACTGAGGTTTAGAAAATCTAATTTTTTTTCCCTAAGATTAAGCTGAATTTGTATTTTGAATTCTCGTTTCTCCAGAGTGGTTGCAAGCTTATTTTTAGGGATGGAGAAGAAGAGCTTTCCAATCTCTCCAGATTATACTGGGTTTGTCTAATTTCCAAAATATTGTAGATGGGTGTTAGAATCTTTTTCAAACATAAAAGTCAATACACACATCTGACAATGCTTGATAACCTACTAAAACTTCCTATCTGATCTTTGACTCCTTTTTCTGGTCTTCTGGAAAGTGGAAGCCATAGCTTATCCTCGCCTGCCTGCCCCTGTACTAGCCTGAACTGGCAAAGTGTGAAATTATACTGGGAGGTTTGTGAAATCTTCTCTGTATAGACTCACAATAGCTGTTCACCTTTAAGCAGGGTCTCTCATCCTTGCTGTGATTACCTATGGACAGACTTTTTTGGTATGCTTTATTTCTTCTCCCTATTTTGTTCTGAATTTTCCACTAATTTATTCTTTCTTCATTAGGGGATGAAGTATATTCTCAGATACTCATTCTGTGCTATTCAATCTGCAGGTGGAAAATAAGAGCTAGAAAGAGGTCTGAGGATGATATGCACCGTGTTGTCATGCACCTCATCTCTTTCTCAGCGGAGAAGATATGACATTCCGTTCACATGGAACAAGAATCCACTCAGAGAAAATGGTTATATTTGCAAAAAAGTTTGGTACAAAGCTGTCTGCAAAGAAAGATACTAAAAGTGAGATTTGATAAGGAGCCATGCAATTGCTTAGACACATTCGATTTCCCTCTGAGGTAAGCTTGTGAGGTTCGGGGAAAATAGGTGTTTTGCAGATGCTTTCTTAAAACTAGAAGATTCCACACATGAATTTTTCTATATATACCGCTGTTGTTCAGTTGCTTGGTTGTGTCTGACTCTTTGTGACCCCATGGACTGAAGCATGCCAGGTTTCCCTTTCCTTCACCTTCTCCCGGAGCTTGCTCAAACTCACGCCCATTGAGTCCGTGATGTCATCCAATCATCTCATCCTCTATTGCTCCCATCTCCTTCTGTCTTCAATCTTTCCTAGCATCAGGGTCTTTTCTAATGAGTCAGTTCTTCGCATCAGGTGGGGCCAAAGTATTGGAGCTTCAGGATCAACATCAGTTCTTCCAATGAATATTCAGGGTTGTTTTATTTTAGGACTGACTGGTTTCACCTTGCAGTCCAAGGGACTCTCAAGAGTCTTCTCCAACACCACAGTTCAAAAACATCAATTCTTTGACACTCAGCCTTCTTTATGGTCTAACTCTCACATCCATGCATTCAGTTCAGTTCAGTTCAGTCACTCAGTCATCTCCGACTCTTTGTGACACCACAAACCACAGCACACCAGGCCTCCTGTCCATTACCAACTCCCAGAGTTTACCCAAACTCATGTCCATTGGATTGGTGATGCCATCCAACCATCCATTCTCTGTCATCCCCTTCTCCTCCTGCATTCAATCTTTCCCAGCATCAGCATCTTTTCAAATGAGCCAGCTCTTCTCATCAGGTGGCCAAAGGATTGGAGTTTCAGCTTCCAATGAACACCCAGGACTGGTTTCCTTTAGGATGGACTGGTTGTATCTCCTTGCAGTCCAAGGAACTCTCAAGAGTCTTCTCCAACACCACAGTTCAAAAGCATCAATTCTTCTGTGCTCACCTTTCCTTATAGTACAACTGTCACATCCATACGTGACTACTGGAAAAACCATAGCCTTGACTAGACAGACCTTTGTTGACAAAGTAATGTCTCTGTTTTTTAATATGCTGTCTAGGTTAGTCATAACTTTCCTTTCAAGGAGTAAGCATCTTTTAATTTCATGGCTGCAGTTACCATCTTCAGTGATTTTGGTGCCCAAGACAATAAAGTCTCTCACTACTTCCATTGTTTCCCCACCTATTTGCCATGAAGTGATGTGACTGGATGCCATGATCTTCCTTTTTTTCAATGTCAAGTTTAAAGGCAGCCTTTTCACTCTCCTCTTTCACTTTCATCAAAAGACTCTTTAGTTCTTAGCTTTTTGCCATAAGGCTGGTGTCATGTACATATCTGAGATTATTGACATTTCTCCCAGAAAGCTTGATTTCAGCTTGTGCCTCATCCAGCCAGGCATTTTACATGATGTATTCTATGTATGAATTAAATAAACTGAGTGACAATACACAGACTTGATATGCTCCTTTCCCAATTTTGATCCAGTCCGTCATTCCATGTCCTTTTCTAACTGTAGCTTCTTGACTTGCATACAGGTTTCTCAGGAGGGAGGTAAGGTGATCTGGTAATCTTATTTCTTTAAGAATTTTCCACAGTTTTTTGTGATCCCACAGTTAAAGGCTTTGGTGTACTCAATGTACCAATCCCTAGTGACCAACTGTTATTTCTGTGGGTATTAGCACATGCTTCTTTGTCCTTTGTCTTAATTGTGTTCTCTTTGGGAAATGTGTTAATATCCCTTACCAATTCAACTCCAACTTAATTTAGGCTGTCCCTGAAATCCAGTATATATTCCCTCCAGATTAATGACCCTTAAACAGTTAAGAAGTTTTTAATGCCACTGACAGTTCCCATGACCCTAGGAAGTGCTCTATTAAATAGATGATTAAACTGAAATGTTGCCACCTCAATTTTAATGTCTTCTACAACCCTGTCTTATGTCAAAATACCTATTGGTTCAAGACAAATTGATTTGAATGATATTAGGAAGATTTTCTGCAAGGAAAAAAGAGTGCTTATCTGTGATTGGGCAGAGAAGCTTCATGAAGGTGAAGCTGATATCTTGACTGCAACCATAGGTGGGTCCACAGGTGGGGGTGGGAGCTGCCTGTGAAGGACCTCAGCAAAAGTATGCAGAGAGGAGGGATTTGAATTAGAGTAAGGACCTGCTGTCCACTGGCTACTGGGAAGACTTTAGGAAAAGAAGATTTAGTGAAGAGTACTAATCCTTACCCTGCCCCAGCTGTCTACTGGCAAGTGAACACTGGCATGCATGTCTCTGAAATCCTGTTTGGGAATCCATGGACATATTGCCCAGTCTTCAGCACTCTTGGAAAGCAGTTTAGTATAGTGGCTAAGAACCAGGGTTCTGCAGTCTGACCTTGGGGGTTCTTGTCCCAGGTCTGCACCCTACTAGCCAGGTTACCTTGGATATGATGCTTAACCTCTTGTGCCTCACTTTCCACATCTGTAGGAGATGATAATAATTGTGTCTGCTTCCTAAGATTTTTATAATGGTTAAGTAAGTTATTGTAAACAAAGCAATTAAAACAATATCTGGCTAACAAATGTTAGCTATGATGATGATAAGAAGAAGAAGATTTTTCCTTTCCCAGTGGATTGTACTGACCCTCATAATAGAGTCGATTATTCAGCTGATGCATTGCATTATCTAGGCATCAATTTCATGTTCAGAAAATGCTTTCTTTTCTTATTTATAATATGGTGGTGAAAATCAAAGCAAAATCTGTCATAGGGAGAACATGGCAGCTGGCCAAGTCTGCTCTGATTTCCTTGGGGATCCAGATGAAAAAAGAATTAGGACTCAGGAGAAAATAAAAGAAATATTTAGGGAAAGAAATGGAGACTAGATGATCTTACATTCCAATGAGAATAGGCACTTCAATTTTATTTGGCTCCTGCTGAACTACTTTCCCTTAAGAAGATACTTAAGAAACTAAATTTAAGCACAAGTTAAAGCTGAGACTGGAAAGCCAGCTACTGTAGTATTTTTATACCACTTGACTTCCCTAAAGATATTCAGAAACTTTATGGCCACGGAGAATTCAACTAGGAATTCAACGCAGAACTAGAACTTGAGGTGAATAAAGGTGAGAAAGTTATTACCCAGTTTTGGGAATAAGGGGAATTTGATTCTGAGGGTCAATATTACTAACTTTTGTTTTCTTCTGATGAAATCACTGAAATGTGTGTACATGCCTTAGGGAGAGCTCTGATGTTAGGTGATAAAATAAATGGGACATTCAAGAAAGAATAGCTGTCTGTAGGTACTGTGAGGTTAAGAAATATGTATGTTCTCTAAATGGAATGGGCAAAGGCTATAATACGGTGTGTAAATCAAAACCAGCAGAGCACACTGAAAGGCCTGGTAAGGATTTCATTCTCTTTATCTGTATGTCTGTGCGCATGTGTGTTCATGTTCTAGTGTGTGTGGCTCACGGCTTGCTGGGCTGAGCTGGGTGGGAATTGAAGTCTATGCTTAGGGGCAAGTCAGTCAGCAAACAGCAGTGCCAAGGTGTATTGCATTGAAACTCAAGGCAGTATACTGACAAGGGGCCTTAGGAAGATTCAGAGCCCAGATAAACTTTGTCACTCTCTCTGGGAGTCACTAACACATAAAAATGACAATCATTGCTCAATGGGTGAGCAGCTAGAGATGCCTTTGGATTTTAAGATTCTTTTCTCTCCAGAATTTTGAGATTTATTTCTGTCCAGTTCTGGTGACCTGCTGATTGAGTAAGCTCATTAGCAAAGGGAAATCCAGGGTTTTTCCAGTCCCTGGAAACCAGCACACTGTTGCAAAGAAATAAAGTTATGCATTTTCCATAATACCCAACTTAAACTGAGCAAAAGTTCTGGCATGCTGCCAGATTTCAACCAATCAGCTTTAAAGTATAAATGATGTGACTGTAGCAAAAATGCTAGGTATTTTCTAGAAAATGTTGATTTTTCACAAGATTCTAAATGGCATATCATTTACTGTTTAAAAGGTTCAATTAGGTTGAAAAAATCAATTCTGAAATCTCACTTGCTTGTAGTGATGACAACTTAAATCAGCTCTTTCCATAATTTTTTCACAAGGAGCATGAAGTGTCTTCAGTGATAGAAGGTATTTAAAAATATGGTTGGTGGATGTATTTATGGAAGCATGTCTGATCCTGATACTCCTGGAAAGGTCCATGGAGAAGCCTCTCAAGGAAAAATTACAAATGTTTGCATGTGTTAGCTATCAACCACTGCACAGCAAATGGTCCCCGAATTACTCACTCTGATTCTGTGGTCAGGAATTTGGAGGCAGTTTAGCTGGGTGGTTCCAACTCAGTATTTCTCAAAAGCTTGTAGTGTACATCCGTCAGTTGGACCAGTAATCCTCTGGAGATCTGACTGAGCTTGAAGGATCTACCTCTGAGGTACTTCCCAGGTGTAGCAGATTCATGCAAGAATGTGCCCTTTGTCACCTAAACATGAAGCTCTGTGATGCTCTCTCTTAAAGACCAAATGGGAAGCTGCAATGTTGTTGGTGACCTAACAGAGTGATACTCAGCTTGCACAGTGGCTTCTGTGATCCCCATTGCTGACACTTACCAGCAGTGCAATCCCTCTTCTGTGTGTGGATTAGACCTTAACTTGCTTTAATGAATAGAATACAACAAGAGTGATGTGATGTCCCTTTTGAGGTTAGGTTATAAAATACCCAGACTTTGGTCCTGCTCAAGCACATCCTCTCTCTCTCTTTTTCTTCCTTCTCCATCTCCTCCTTTTCACTTGCTTCTTTGGATAAGCAAACTGCTGTGCTGTGGGCCTCCCTATGGAGTGTGTCACAGGACAAGTATCTTTGGACACCCTCTGACCAACAGAGAGGGAAAGACCAAGGCCCTTAGTCCAACAGCTTATGAAGAGTTGAATGCTGCAAGGAAATACCAGGATAGGTTTGGGCCCCGCATCTTTAGTCAAGCCTTAAGGTGTCTGCAGCCTTATGAGAAACTCAGAGCCACAGATCTTAGACAAACACTTCTGATTCCAGACCCACAGAAACTGGGAGATTATAAATGTGTATTTTAGGGACATTTATTATGCAAACATAGGTATCAAATACACTTTGGTATCACCAAGCATCGTGTTTGCTGTATCCTATGGCTTGCTCAGGTCAGCCCTGTCCCCTGCAGGAGGTGGATGCAGAGGTATGCATACCTGGAGACAAGGACCACTGGGAGGCCTGTTGCCTACCACACTGTACACTGTGCTTACTTAATCATGGGCTCCAAGAGAAAGCTATAAAAAGAAAGGGTAATTTTGATTCACTTATGTTCAAAGATGTGACAAAATATTTTGGGTAAATGGAAAAAAAAAAGTACCAGGTACCAAAATAGTGGGCTAGATTGTAACCCACTTTCTCCATAAGGGAAGCTGATACAGCTTCTGTGAGGTGTGCGGCTCATGCTGGAGGGGACAATGGGAGCAAGACCAGGGCCCATTTTAATAGAACCATCTCCATGAATACATTTTTATGCAGTACTGTGAAATGACAATGGAAAACATTAGCAACTTCTGGACAACTGATTGCACCCCCTATAAACTATAATTTTTATTCAGTGTTACTTTAAAATCTTGGTAAAACTCCATAGTGAACTATATAGTTCACGGGCACTAAGTATACTCACATTCTTGTGCAACTGCCGCCATTAACCATCTCCCTAATGTTGCACCTTCCTAAACTGGAACCCTGTCCCCATTCCATTCTCCCTCCTCACCCCTCACCCTCAGTCTCCAGCATCTATAAATGTACTTTCTGACTCTATGATTTGACTAGTCTAGGTAACTCATATAAGTGGAATCAAATACTATTTGCCAGCACCTATTGAATATTGGTAGTACATATGTTACCTTAAAAATGCATTCCAATAAATTACAGTCTTTGAATGGAGTGAGAATTGGCCTTTGTTGACATTAGGAAAACTGTGAATGTGCCACCAGGAAAGAATCAAGGAGCCACACAGAGTGGATGAGAGCACTAACCTGGACAGGTGGAAAACTTTTCTGAACGCAATTCTGTTAGCTAACTCCTTTGTTATCAACTATAAAGCTGTAATAACTTTGGATTTGTGTATACTCCATTGTATTCATTACTTTGGCTTTTTTGTTTTTCTTCATTTTTATTTGATTTAGCTTAGTTTTCTGTTTTTAGAATTATCAATTAGAAAATCAAACCAAAGGGTGCTCTTGGCAATATCCCTGGTGACCTCCACATTGTCAAACCCAGTTACAGGTCCTCACCTCCCTCAGCTAGTTATCACAGCTGATCACTCGATCCTTCTGGAAATATCTCTCCTACTTTCCAAGACACTCCACTCTGCTGCTTTTCTTCCTAGCTCATGGGATGTTTGTTTTCAACTTCTTGTCTGCATCTGCACATCTCTCAGGATCTAAGTTGGGACACCCAAGAGTCCAATCCCCGGACTGCATGCTTAGGCTCTGTGTGCATTGTCTATGTCTGATGACCCTGTGTACCTGTTTGAGCACTGATCTTGCACTTGAACCCACCTTCTTCCTTAATAGTCCAGATGGTGACAAATACCTTGAACTCAACATGCTCTGAACTAAACTCCTGCTTTTCCCCTCACCCCAACTCTACCCCGAATCCCCTTCCTTCCTCTCTGTCTCACTTGATAGCCATGCCATATTCCAATCCTGGAGTTTTGTCCAAGGGAACAATCTTTAGTTCTGTCTCTCACATAATCTATTCATTCCCATTAATAAAACTCCTTCTATCCTACCTTCAAAATATACCCAGAAACTGACCATTTATCACCACCATTGCTGCCACTAACATAAGTCACCGTCATCCTTTACCCAGATTATTGGAGTCAATGACTGAATACTCTCTGAGTTTATCCCTGAACTTTATAGTCAGTCTTCAATTGGCAATAAGTGTAATCCTTTTAAAATAATTTGTATTATAACAGTTTGAAGACTACACTCTTCCGTGGCTTCCTATCATCCTCAAGTAATTACCCAAGTCCAACAAGTTGCAGTCCATGGAGTCGCAAAGAGTTGGACATGACTGAGTAACTTCCCTTTCACTTTTCACTTTCATGCATTGGAGAAGTGCCAGGAGCCAGCATGGGAGATCCCACCCATGGCAAAGGTCATGAGGAAGAGCCCTGATGGGCAAAGGTGAATCAGGACTTGAGGGATCCCCGACCCCACCCATGACAAGGTCGTGTGGGCAAGGCAGATCAAGACTCAAGGGGTCCCTTAGATCTGCCTGAGCATCTACCCCTGAAACCAAAATCTGTCTGTTATACTACACTCTTCTGACATTAACAGGGGCTATCCCTAACAACCTTTCTCTGGAAAATTAACTTAGAGCTCCAGTTAAATAGTCTCCTGCATATAAAAGGGGTGTCTCAGGTCAAACCTCTCTGCTGGCAGTCTAGCTTGTGTGAAAGGATTATCCACACTCCTGCTACAATGCACATGATTGTTTACAACCTTTCAACCATAAACAGCACAGAGAGTTTGGAGTATTTTGAAAGTCTTAGTTAGCATAGGGCTTTTCTAAAGATAAAAATATGTTGGTGAAGGGTTTCATTGCTGAGTTAATGATTGCCACCAGGCCTCCATATCCTCAGGCACCTGGGAGTATGTTAATCAATGTAATTGGAATGTAGAAAAGGAAAAAGTAGTTTTGATGTTAGCAATACCAGACTTTTGAGTAAATGAATTTTCTCTTTGTTATAAATCATTGTACTCCTCTTTCTTTGTTATAAACCACTGTATCCTTGCTATGTAAGAATGTAACTTTATCATTATCTTAAGACTAAGCAGATCTTAAGGGAAAACAATTTTCTTATTGAGTAACCTTTATCAATAGAAAGAAAGATGGGGCCATAAAATGTTAATTCGGTCTCCAGACCAGAAGATATTGTAAACAAACATAAGACCCTTGTAAGAACAAAGATATGCAAAGAACACTCTGTCTTTAGATAAGGGTCAGAGCAGCTGACCCTGTGTGACTCTGCTTCTTACATTTATCTCTATGTACAACTTAAACTATAAAAGCTTCCCTGAAAAATAAAGAGACGGACCAGGACCAGGACCAGGACAAGTTCCACAAGAGCCTGGTTCCCTGTGTCGTCTTTTCTTTCTTACTCTCCTTTTCAGGCTAATTCCCATCTGGAGCACAGAGGTCCGCCGTGTTTACTTATTTGCCTGGGCTTGTAAGACCTGAACGGGAAGGCGCCCTGCGTCTTCACTCCCTCGGGAGACCAGGAGGGCACCTGCAGCCTATGTAAATGGTGCAAGTCTCTTGTCTGAGACTTTATTGATTTTCTGTGTAAAACAAGGAATATAAGCCTCTTTCCCTCCTATATTTTCCTAACTGCTATACTCCTTCTTTATCTCTTTCTATATCTCTAGATAAATCATTTGTCTACGTTGCTGATGCCATCCCCCTGAGGATACCCTGGATCCAACCAGGGCTGGACTCCGGTAGAGAAGGAAGTGGCAACCTCCTCCAGTGTTCTTGCCTGGAGAATCCCAGGGACGGGGGAGCCTGGTGGGCTGCTGTCTATGAGGTCACACAGAGTCGGACACCACTGAAGTGACTTAGCAGCAGCAGCAGCAGAAACAAAAACTATAAGACCTCATGATCTAGCCCAACCCCATTTGGTGCCTTGCTGAAGTCGAGTGCAGCCAAGTCAGTCTTTCTTCTCTTACAGACACTGTCTCAGAGCCCTGCACTCACTCTCATGTCATCTCTGGCAGAAACACTTCCCTATTCTCCTCCAAGTCTTTCCATAAATGAGGCTTTATTGGTGAAATTTTACCTCCTTACCTTCCTCTTTTTCTATCAGGTTTATTTTTCATTCAGCCCTTTACATCATACAATTAACTGTATGTATGTATGTGTGTATAGATGTGTGTGTGTGTGTGTGTCTGATATGTATATATAATACATATAAGTATATATTTACATGTATATTTATTGGCAAGTATACATATAAATATATATGTATACACATATGCATATATATTTTAACTTATTTATCTGCTTGTTTTCTCTGTCTCCCACAAGAGTATGTGCTACATAAAAGCAGCTGTTTCATCTGTTTTGCTTGATTGATGTATTCTATTTGAATAGAATTGACATGATATATTTTAGGCATTTCTTAAATGGAAGCATCAACTTAGCAGAGATCATGAGATATGTGTGATCTCCACAAGATGTAAAATATTCACAAATCTCTATTGCTGATGAATATCACGTTAGGCAAATAGCCACAAGGCTTCCCACAGGCAGGCAGAACCAACAAGCAGAGAAAAGTACATTATTTTCTATCACTCTTTCTGCATCAGATTCAAGCTCAGGAGACCTGCTCTATGTAAAGTCACTCCTTTGGAGTCAATAGCTTGCAGGAGACAGGAGAAAGACTTTTTTTCCCCATCTCTGCTAGTACTACCCGTGCTTTTGTTTTAAAAGTTTGGACATCATGTATGGCTCATTTAATGGTCTCTCACAGCATGGAAGGCAAGGAAGAAATCTCAGCCATGCCAGGGGAATAGAAGGAGGGCCATCAGGGAGCAGATGACAATTTACTGACCATTGGCCCCTGGGATGATGCTGCAAGGGATGAGTCTTACCCTGTTCACATGTCCAGATTAGCTCTGCCCTTAGGAAAAGATTAGCTCATTAGCCAGCTAACAGGAAACTTGTCAGGCTAGCCTGCTCACAGGAAAATGGGCCAGCAGGTTGGCAGTCACAAAGACACTGACCCTGCAGTGCCCAGTTAGGGCTCATCAGGACAGAGCTGACCAGGACTGCAGAAGGGCAGGGGCGTGGGCAGTTCCCAGTGCCTTCAGTGATTGTCATCATCCATGAAATGACTATAGACAAGCACTTTAGCAAATTTCATGCAAAGATGGGCTCGATAAAGGACAGAAATGGTATGGACCTAACAGAAGCAGAAGATATTAAGAAGAGATGGCAAGAATACACAGAAGAACTGCACAAAAAGGATCTTCATGACCCAGATAATCACAATGGTGTGATCACTCATCTAGAGCCAGACATTCTGGAATGTGAAGTCAAGTGGGCCTTAGAAAGGGTCACTACAAACAAAGCTAGTGGAGGTGATGAAATTCCAGTTGAGCTGTTTCAAATCCTGAAAGATGATGCTGTGAAAGTGCTGCACTCAATATGCCAGCAAATTTGGAAAACTCAGCAGTGGCCACAGGACTGCTGGAAAAGGTCATTTTTCATTCCAATCCCAAAGAAAGGCAATGCCAAAGAATACTCAAACTATCGCACAATTGCACTCATCTCACACACTAGTAAAGTAATGCTCAAAATTCTCCGAGCCAGGCTTCAGCAATACGTGAACCGTAAACTCCCTGATGTTCAAGCTGGTTTTAGAAAAGGCAGAGAAACCAGAGATCAAATTACCAACATCCGCTGGATCATGGAAAAAGCAAGAGAGTTCCAGAAAAACATCTATTTCTGCTTTATTGACTATGCCAAAGCCTTTGACTGTGTAGATCACAATAAACTGTGGAAAATTCTGAAAGAGATGAGAATACCAGACCACCTGACCTGCCTCTTGAGAAATCTGTATGCAGGTCAGGAAGCAACAGTTAGAACTGGACATGGAACAACAGACTGGTTCCAAATAGGAAAAGGAGTATGTCAAGGCTGTATATTGTCACCCTGCTTATTTAACTTCTATGCAGAGTACATCACGAGAAACGCTGGACTGGAAGAAACACAAGCTGGAATCAAGATTGCTGGGAGAAATATCAATAACCTCAGATATGCAGATAACACCACCCTTATGGCAGAAAGTGAAGAGGAACTAAAAAGCCTCTTGATGAAAGTAAAAGAGGAGAGTGAAAAAGTTGGCTTAAAGCTCAACTTCAGAAAACGAAGATCATAGCATCTGGTCCCATCACTCCATGGGAAATAGATGGGGAAACAGTAGAAACAGTGTCAGACTTTATTTTGGGAGGCTCCAAAATCACTGCAGATGGTGATTGCAGCCATGAAATTAAAAGATGCTTACTCCTTGGAAGAAAAGTTATGACCAACTTAGATAGTATATGCAAAAGCAGAAACATTACTTTGCCAACAAAGGTCCATCTAGTCAAGGCTATGGTTTTTCCAGTAGTCATGTATCGATGTGAGAGTTGGACTGTGAAGAAGGCTGAGCACCGAAGAATTGATGTTTTTGAACTGTGGTGTTGGAGAAGACTCTTGAGAGTCCCTTGGAGTGCAAGGAGATCCAACCAGTCCATTCTGAAGGAGATCAGCCCTGGGATTTCTTTGGAAGTAATGATGCTAAAGCTGAAGCTCCAGTCTTTGGCTACCTCATGTGAAGAGTTGACTCACTGGAAAAGACTCTGATGCTGGGAGGGATTGAGGGCAGGAGGAAAAGGGGATGACAGAGGATGAGATGGCTGGATGGCATCACTGACTCGATGGATGTGAGTCTGAGTGAACTCCGGGAGTTGGTGATGGACAGGGAAGCCTGGCGTGCTGTGATTCATTGGGATCACAAAAAGTAGGACACGACCAAGTGACTGAACTGTACTGAAAGATGACTATTGACCTAGGCTATGGGGATCAAATGAGGAAGAAAGCCCTAGCAGATGTGTAGCCTGAGACTTCTCTTACTGGCATGGCCCGGGGGAGAGTTCACTGGGGATAAGATGCAAAGACGCATGTGGATGGCATCACTGGATCCCGAGGCCTGAGGCCCCCAGGCTTATGAAAACCCATTAGGCTGAAATAAATGAAAACACAGACTGACTTTCATTTGTGTGAGGCTTGAACCACCTTTCCCATGATAGAGATTCCTGGTGGAAATCTGAGTCCCTCCTGCCTCCTCCTTGTCTGTAGTGGCCAATCAAAGGGTTGAGCCTCCAGCCATTTCTGCACCTCTGAGTGAGGGGTCGACACAGCCATTTCCAAATGGTTTAACTGTAAATAAGCTAAAAGGCAGGTCCCTTTAAAGGGAGACCTGTCAGGTATCTTCCTTCTGAATTGCATCCTTGGGTGAAGTGTGCTCTTGTTCATACTTACAAGAAATTCTAGGAGATACATTTGTAATGTGATCTGAACATGGACATTAAAAAAACAAAAAAAACAAAAGCTTCAGAACTAGAGACCATAAAAATCATTGATAAGATCTCAGCCTTGGTCATTGTCTGGATTCAGGCTCAAGAGATTCACTTACTAACAGTTATTTGGGAACACGTTTGACTTTTAGAGAATTTGGAAGTGCTTTTAAAGGAGGCTGTATATTTAGCCCATCCTTAAAAAAAAGAAAAAAAGAATATATGTCAGTGGGACTTTCTCAGTTCATCCCACCCTCCTCTCCTCACTCTCTGTCCACTGTCCATTCTCCACGTCTGCACCTCTATTCTGCCCCACAAGTAGTTTCATCAGCACCATTTCATGTACACGGCCATGTATAAAATAGCTAGTGGGAAGCTTCTGTATAGCACAGGGAGCTCAGCTCTGTGCTCTGTGATAGTCTAGAGGGGTGGGATAGGTGGGCAAGGAGGGAGACCAAGAGGCAGGGGGTATGTGTATACGCATAGCTGATGTACTTTGTTGTACAGCAGAAACTAATACAACATTGTAAAGCAATTATACTCCAATAAACTGAATCAAAAGAGTAGAAGTCGGCTCCCCAAGACATTCCTGTAAATTAACAAATGCCCAATGTTGTTAGAGATGATTTACTTTCACATCCACAAATCTGCTGCTGCTAAGTCACTTCAGTCGTGTCCAACTCTGTGTGACCCCATAGACAGCAGCCCACCAGGCTCCCCCGTCCCTGGGATTCTCCAGGCAAGAACACTGGAGTGGGTTGCCATTTCCTTCTCCAATGCATGAAAGTGAAAAGCAAAGGGAAGTCGCTCAGTCATGTCTGACTCTTCACGATCCCATGGACCCAGCGTACCACGCTCCTCTGTCCATGGGATTTTCCAGGCAAGAGTACTGGAGTGGGGTCCCATCGCCTTCTCCAATCCACAAATCTAAATGGTGTTAATTAGTATATGTACATGTTAAGTCGCTTCAGTCATGTCTGACTCTTTGTGACCCTGTGGACTATAATAGTGTCCCAGGCTCCTCTGTCCATGGGATTCTCCAGGCAAGAATACTGAAATGGGTTGTCAGACCCTCCTCCAGGGGTCTCCTTGACCCAGGAATTGAACCCACATCTTACATGTCTCCTCCATTGGCAGAGGGGTTCTTTACCACTAGCACCACCTGGAAAGCCTATATACACATATTTATGCACTCTATCGGTAGATACACACACACACATACACACACACACACACACTCAACAGTTTATTATTTATCAACAATGTGTATGTATATATTGACATACACATATATGCTTAGTGTGTGTGCATGTATATATTTATATATTTATACATAATACATTTTATTATTTCACCTAAAATCTTAAAATATGGACACCATTTAAAAAATGTATAATATTTATCAACTATATGTCCAGAGTCAAGTAAAAAAATATGTGCTAACTCCTTTCCATCATGTCCAATTCTTTGAGACCCGCCAGGCTCCTCTGTTCATGGGAATCTCCAGGCAAGAATACTGGAGTGGTTGCTATTCCCTTCTCCAGGGGAGTCTTCCTGACCCAGGGACAAAACTTGCCTCTCTCCTGCCTCCTGCACTGGCTGGCAGGTTCTTTACCACTAACACCAACTTGTATCCCTGAACATGAGTGTTTCACGTGGGAAAGTACAATAACTTATCTATTATCTTTCAAGGTCATTTAAGAGTTAAATAAAAAGCATGTGCTAAATTAATTGCAACCTCTAAAATGTTTAGCCAGGAAACATATTTACTCTTATCAAGGTGGTCATTACAATGGAAGAAGGGAAATGTAGGGACTTTTGCTAGAAGGGAAAACATGGAAAGAAAGGAAGTGACTATTCTCATCGGGCAAGAAATGGTGAAGCAGGAGCTGGGTACCATCATCAAGGATGTGCTTTGGATGATGCTGCCCTTGACCTTCAGGAGATGTCAGTTACCTGAATCCCATCTGCTCTCTGTAGGGTGAGTGTTCTCTTGAGGGCAACGCTCTCTGGCAGGCGAGGGGGAGAAACACAGCAGTGTGACATTTCACCCCATCAGAGACTCGTCTTAAATGCATCTCAACAGCTGCAATGCCCCTTAATGACATTAAATTAACTCCAAACCCTAAATTGTTTCCCTCCACATTTAAGAAACTTCTGGACACTTTCTGGCACGCCCGCAGTGTTTCCTATATCACATTTGCTTCTCTCCACTGTCATATTCTGTTGAGAAGGCCAGAGGGCTTGTACACTAAATATAGCCTTTTAAAAATCCATGACACTTGACAAACGGGTTAAAATTCAAGTCATTTCTCAGTTTCCAGAGAGAATATTTGGCTGATTACATACTGTAGCCTAAACAAATGCTCCGAGACCTTGAGTTAAGGGTATGGAAGGAATCATTCTCATTTCCTCTGCACTTTAATAATCCAGGGCTGGCAAGCTAAATGGCAGTAAATCTGACAGAAACGATATAATGAGAAGGAACAAGCCCAGGATGCATAATGAATAGTGCAGAGACCTTCTTCCAGAAGGGACACGTGCAAAGGAATAAAAATCACTGTAACTCACAACCTGGTTTATGACTTGTCTTCCCCAGACAAAAGGTGAGGCTGTGGGCAAGGGCACAACAGATACCATTTACAATGGAAGCATCACCCCAGCTGCCTCTTCCCAGCTTCCTCCAGACCCCTGCATTTTAAGTTCTTCCTTCTTCACAACTATGCTTTGATGCCATGAGTCTTGACGTGCTGCTGAGAAGCCTCTCTTCTTATGCGGCTTATGAATGAAGGTTGTGACGCTCTGACTTGCTGGTGTCACTTCCCCTTGATTAAATGCAGCATTATTTTAACAACATGTGACAGCTTCCATGGAGAGGATTCATGGGTGGCTCCTGGGAATCCATCTTCTATAGTTAAAGGTGGTGGGGGTGGGAGGCCTGGGTGTGAGGCTGTTAGTCAAGAGCCCCTGCAGATTACTAGCAACAATAGCAAAGCTTGATGGGTGTCCATTGAAAGTAAAATATTGTTAAAGCAGCAGGACTTTTTAAAAAGATGGACACTATTGTTGTTATTTTTATCAATATTGCTAATGTTCTTGACTTGCTTTGTTTATCTTTGAATGCCAGTATTTTAGTACATAGGTGCAAGCAACTGGATCCAGAAAAACAGACAATCATCTTGGGTTGTAAAACCCCAAGCTTCTAAGTCCTGACAGTAACTGAAAAATGACAATGCTGAATTGCTACAGAATCTGCTTCCAGAAAATTTTATGCAGCTTTAAAATATGGCTTCTACTTTTTTCTCAATGTTGAAATTAAAATCAAAGAAGACTTACAATAAGATATTTTGAATGGCTCATGTCACACTTGGAAAATAAGAAATAAGATCAAGTAATAATGACAAGAAATCAAACAACGGGCATTAGGACAATGAGTACCTCACCTGGAAGAGGAAAGGAGTACGTCTGGTATATCCTTTCCTGCTACACTCACTTTGTTAGCCAAAACTATAAGTAATCATGGCCAACTGCCTGTGACGCTGTGGTCTGTAGCCCACCAGGCTCCTCTGTCCATGTGATTCTCTACAAGAATAAAAGAGTGGGTTGCCATTTCCTCCTCCAAGGGATCTTCCTCACCCAAGGATTGAACCTGTGTCTCTTACATTTCCTGCACTGGCCGGCAGGTTTCTTTACCACTAGCGCCACCTGGGAAGCCCATAAACAATGGAGTTAGTGATCGTAGACTTTCTCCTCACTCCACTGAGAAAGGTTTCCCTGGTCATGCCCAGGATTTAGATTGCCCAGAAAATCATAAAACCCATCTTTTGAACGGCCCTTTGGATTTCGCTTCCATTGTCTTCTCAGTTCAGTTCAGTCGCTCAATCATGTCTGACTCTTTGTGACCCCATGACTGCAACACACCAGGCCTCCCTGTCCACCACCAACTCCCGGAGTTCACTCAGACTCACGTCCATCCAGTCCATGATGCCATCCAGCCATCTCATCCTCTGTCGTCCCCTTCTCCTCCTGCCCCCAATCCCTCCCAGCCTAGAGTCTTTTCCAATGAGTCAACTCTTCACATGAGGTAGCCAAAGTACTGGAGTTTCAGCTTTAACATCATTCCCTCCAAAGAAATCCCAGGGCTGATCTCCTTCAGAATGGACTGCTTGGATCTCCTTGCAGTCCAAGGGACTCTCAAGAGTCTTCTCCAACACCACAGTTCAAAAGCATCAATTCTTCGGCACTCAGCCTTCTTCATAGTCCAACTCTCACATCCATACATGACCACTGGAAAAACCATAGCCTTGACTAGACGGATCTTTGTTGGCAAAGTAATGTCTCTGCTTTTGAATATGCTTTCTAGGTTGGTCATAACTTTTCTTCCAAGGAGTAAGCATCTTCCAATTTCATGGCTGCAGTTACTATCTGCAGTGATTTTGGAGCCCCCCAAAATAAAGTCTGACACTGTTTCCACTGTTTCCCATCTATTTGCCATGAAGTGATGGGACCAGATGCCATGATCTTCGTTTTCTGAATGTTGAGATTTAAGCCAACTTTTCCACTCTCCTCTTTCACTTTCATCAAGAGGCTTTTTAGTTTTTCTTCACTTTCGGCTTTAAGAGCGGTGTCATTTGTCAAGAAACCAGTCAACCCTCTCCTTTCTTAGGGGTGGGTAAGTGAATGTAATGCATGAGTCACATTTTTGTGTCATTGGAACTTTAGGAACTCTATTTGAGGGAGCTTGTTTGCTGTTTTCAACAACAGATTGATTAATCAATTTTCCTGTCTTGCTATTCTGTGATTTATGATTTGTTTCTGTAAGGCAGTTTGAATTCTAGGTCTCATTAACTAAATTATATTTTTGGATCCTAACAAGGCATTAAATTACATATTAAAAATTAAAGAACTCTCGCTGTTCACCAAATCAGGACCATGCTCACATTTATTTTGTTCTGGAGGGGTGGAGAAGGATGAAAATGACACGAAAGAGTTCATGCATTCACCTTCCTCACAGTTCCTCTCATCCAAAGTGTGCTATATTTTAGGTATTTGAAAAAGCAAGCTCAGGACTCCATATGGGCGCTGAGGAGATCAGTTAAGGAGCTCAGACACCACCTTGCTCTCCATCGTGGTTTCACACCCATCTCTGCAAGGAGACTGACATATATGCCTGGTTCTGCTTTCTTTCATGGAAGCTATGAGGGAAAAATCACAGATTAGGGGGTTGTATGAAAGGCCTCAACATCCAGAGGTCTCTGAAGCAGAGACCCAAATATAATTTGGGATGAAGGCAACCCAGTGCTCTGCAGAATGGAACTTGCACTTTTCCCCCTCTTGCTCCCTCAGCCTCCTTCCAAAGACGTGTGTCCTTTGATTGTCTCATGGTGTTACCATCTAGACACTGCCATTCACCTCTTGGGGACTTGGCCAAAGCATTCAGATGAACAGGGAAATCAGTTTAAAGAAAATGACTAGAAATCCATTAAGGATGTGTACTGGTCCCATGAAATTACTTTACTTCAGGAAAATTGGCATGGTTTATAGTCCCTGAATGAAAGAAGTATGAGGTGGAGAGCAATTTATGTAAAAAATATTAGGCTCCCAGGTAAAATCATTTTCCTATTTTGTCATTTTGCACTGAGTTCAGCATGTCACTTCAGGTTTCATGCTTCCCTGGAATGTCAATCAATATTTTCCTTCTAAAAAACTGTATCTGAAGGAAATAAATGGATCAAGCGTTGTCCATTGGAATTTAAATTTAATATGAATGCAGCATCAACATAGACCCCATTCTGTCTTAAACCCACAGCTCATCAGCATGTTACTACTATCATCTCCATGTAAAATATAGGTCATGTTTCTTGTACATTTTTATTTAAAGGAGTATTGTAGAATTACTTGATTCAATTTAGAAGTCTCAGTAAATGATATAATTTCTAAGCACTCTTTATTTATTTCCATGCTGTAACATTTGCTTTTGTGTGCTAAGTTGAGGCAGTGCTGTGTCATAGAAAAAACATGACATTAGAATTAGAAAGTGATGAGTTCTAGTCAATATCCAAGGGAAGTCAGCATTGCACCTCAAGTTTCAAGTTATCAGTCAAAAGTGAAGAATGCAAACACGTATAGCTATTGAAAAATTAAACAATTTTTATAATACTTAATATAACTGAATGGCCAATGTCTTATGATGATTACTATTATCATTATTAACAGGATTCATTTTTCTACCCAAGATGTAAATAGAGAAATTCAGTTCAGTTGAGTCACTCAGTCTTGTCTGAGTCTTTGCAGCCCCATGGACTGCAGCACACCAGACTTCTCTTTCACTATTTCTTATGTTTGTTTGATCAAACTCATGTCCATTGAGTCAGTGATGCCACTCAACTATCTCATCCTCTGTCATCCCCTGTTCCTCCTGCCTTCAGTCTTTCCCAGCATCAGGGTCTTTTCCAATGAGTTGGCTCTTTGCATCAGGCGGTCAAAACATTGGAGCTTCAGCATCAGTCCTTCCAATGAATATTCAGGGTTGATTTCCTTTAGGATTGACTGGCTTGATCTCTTTGCAGTCCAAGGGACTCTCAAGAGTATTCTCCAGCACTATGGTTCAATAGCATCAATTCTTTGGTGCTCAACCTTTTTTATTGTCCGACTCTCACATTCATATATAACTACTGGAAAAACCATAGCTTTTACTGTACGGACCTTTGACAGCAAAGTAATGTCTCTGCTTTTTAATATGCTGTCTAGGTTTGTCATAGCTTTTCTTTCAAGGAGCAAGAGTCTTTTAATTTAAAGTTAATTTCTTTTAATTTCACTGTAGTCACCATCCCCAGTGATTTTGGAGCCCAAGAAAATAAATTATGTTACTGCTTCCATTGTTTCCCCATCTATTTGCCATTAAGTGATGAGACTGGATGCCATGGTCTTTTTTTGAATGTTGAATTTTAAGCCAGCTTTTTCACTCTCCTCTTTATCTTCATCAAGAGGCTCTTTAATTTCTCTTTGCTTTCTGTCCTTAGGATGGTGTCATCTGCATATTTGAAGTTTTTGATATTTCTCCCGGGAATCTTGCTTCCAGTCTGTGCTTCATCCAGCCCAACATTTTGCATGATGTACTCTGCATATAAGTTGACTAATCAGGATAACAACATACAGCCTTGATGTACTCATTTCCCAAGTTATAACATTTGAAATAAAATTCTGAGATTGGATCAGTCATACACACACACACACACACACACACACACACACACACGTATAATAAGAGGAATACATGGTGCACTTGTATATAATATCTCTCTGTGTGGGAGGATCAGAAGTGGGTGATTTATGTCACACAATAACCATATTGCACTCCAATTATCATCACTGTAGTAGCATGGGATGAAGGGCAGGTGGAGGTCAAGTTGACAGGACCACAAATAGCTGTGATATTTAATTACTGAGGAGACAAAGACAACATGCATAGAGTAAATGGAAAATTCAGAGCATGCACATGAAGCTGCTTGAGCAACACCCAAAGGCTCTCCTGACAATTTAGAAGTCCCTCATCTCCAAGGTAGCTTTGATGAAGTCACAGGTGGATGTAGCAGGGGAACAAGCCCAGGAACTGATTGTAAGATTTTTTCCCTAGGAATTTCTCTTTACTCAAAAAGCAGAGCTGGAGACCAGGGCTCTGGTGCAGATGGTTCACTGGGGCAATCACTGCCAGAGGCAAGAGGAGGGGAGAAGGGAGAAGGAAGCCTGGAAGGAGGGACAGTTACACAGACACGCATGACAAGACCATCACCATCATGAACTGAGGCTTCATCTCTCACTGAGATTAAGAAGTTCTTCACACAAGATCTGAAAAAGGGAACATTTAGATCTGGGCTCCCAGCCTCCATGGCAAATTGTGGCCTCATATTATGTGAGTTCATGAGAAATTCTAGGTAGGCACATGTGTAAATTAATAAATGGGAACTTCAATTAAAATAGAGACAGGAGGCCAGAAAGGCAGCTTTCATGCCCTAAAATGACAGCAGAGCCCATCAGGAAGAAGAGAGGCCCCTTCCCTGGCAAGAGCTCAGCCACTGAGGGACAGTTGAGCAGCCCGTGAGAAGCCTCTGCACCACAACACTCAGCTCCTCAGTGGCCTCCGTTTACCCCAGCCCTCCCACCTTCGTGTTACCCTTAAAAAAGAGCCCTCCTCTCCCTGCAGTGTGGTGCGCCATAGTTACAGACTCTGAACTGCTGTTCTTTGCTGATCGCAAATAAAGCTTTTTTTTTTTTTTTTTTTTTGGGGGAGTTACTGTTACTTTCTTTGCTTCCCTAGTGGCTCAGAAGGTGAAGAATCTGCCTGCAATGCAGGAGACCTGGTTTGATCCCTGGATGATGAAGTTCTCTTGGAGAAGGTAATGGCAACTCACCCCCATGGACAAAGGAGCCTGGTGGACACGGTCCATAGGGTTGGGCTATAGGCCATGGGGTTTCAGAGAGTTGGGCACGACTAAATGGCTAATGCTTTCACTTTTCACTTCTTTGCTTTAGGGCAACAGTACGTATAGGGAACACGAAGCATACACATCAGCACAGACTCACACTCTGTGTCAAGGAGGCCTCAGACAGAAAGAACTCCAGATTCTTAAAAGGGATTTGATTCCATGATCATGGGTGGACATATTTGGAGCCCAGGATGGTAAAGACCCAGTGTCCGCACTGAACCATTGGAGACAAGTGGTAAAAGTTAACAAAATAATCCACAATGGTAATAATTTTTTTTAATGTTTATTGGAGTATAGTTGGTTTCCAATGACCAGGTGTACAGCAAAGTGAATCAGTTATATATTTACATATATCCACACTTTTTTTCCCCCCATATAGGCATTACAGAGTATTGATTAGAGTTCCCTGTGCTATATGGTAGGTCCTTTTTAGGACATAATAGGTCCTTTTATCTATTTTATCTATAGTCATCTGTGTATGTCAATCCCAATCTCCCCTCCTCCCTGCTCCATTCCCTTCTGATAACCATAAATTGCTTTCTACATCTGTGACTCTATATCTTGTATATAAGTTCATTTGTACCATTCTTAGTTTTAAACAACAGAGGCTTGTGAAGAGTTAAGGGAAAAGAGCACAGAGTGTCCAGTAAAATTTGAATTTCAGGTAAACAACAGGCTTTTATATATAAGATATGTTTAATGCAAAATTTAACTGAAAACATTTGTTAATCTGAAATTGAAATTTAACTGGGCATCCTGTATTGTATTTGGCAATCCTAGATCTGGGGCAATGACAAAATCATATAGCTATCTCTTAAAATAGAAATAATTTTAAAATTATTAAAATTCTACTTATCAACTTATTCTGACTTCCAGATATCTTCAGGTAAAAATTGGTTCACTTGTTAGAGTAGAGCCTTGGCCTCTCCTAAGAACGGGTCCCAGTTGTAACATGAATCTTTAGTGTGTTTATTTTCTCAGTTCCATGGAGTAAAGGTTATTGTGGTAAGAAGAGTGAAATGGAAGTCTCTAGAATGAACCTTTGCACATCAAAATATGAACCCAGAACATGGCTGCAACCTTGAGGAACTTCCAAGAATTATTGTTACATTAGAGACAAATTCTACTGCCTCTCCATTTACCTGATTACTTACAGCAAATGCCAGGATATGTGACAAGGTATGTCTGGATTATCAGACTACATCTGAGATGATGCACATAGAAGCTGTGCTTCTGGACTGATTTCCTGGAGAAAATCAACTTAGCCTCTGAAGCTTGGCATGGCTGTAGGCCTGGAAATTCTTAACAGGAAAGGAGTTCAGAGGCAATTTGAATTGCATAGGCAGCAGAGCAGCTTTATCATCTTGTTTCAACACTCTCCCTTGCTCTTTCCCAACTATGGGCCAGAGGGATTTTGATCAGCTTGACATCCTATATAATTTCCCACTGGTTCATTACATTGATAATATTGACCCAATGAATAGGAAGTAGTAAAGTACTCAGATATCTCCTTAAGAGGTGGGAACTAAGACCTGTGAACGTTTAGAATCAGCCAGTTGGCAAAGTTTGTAGAGTTACTGTGTTAGGATACCGATTCTAATCAAATGAGAGGCAGGTCACTTCACCAGGGACCCTCTGCAAACATAAAGATGCACAGCACGTTGGTGGGCTTTGGGACATGCTGTTCTGACTCATTTTACCTTGTAAGGCTTTTGCCTGGCAGTTTTGACTGGAGAGGAGCATAGGCATGAAAGGCACCCCAGCAAGTCCAGGGGGTTGGAAAATGCTGTGACACTTGACCTGGGCCTGAGGACCCAGCAGCGCTGAGGGGATTAGCGGTGCCAGGGCAAAGTACTGTTGGGGTTGTGGGGAGTGTCTCCTAAAAATGCCAGAAAGAGAAAGAAAGTGCAGACACAGGAATTTGGAGTAAGGCTTTGGCTCCCTACGCTGATAGATCTTCTCTCACAGCTTTTACTTTGCTACTCGGGGCATAGTAGAGACTGATCATGGGACACCAAAACATTTTAGGATGAAATGATTCAAAATAAAATAGGCATGACTTGAAACAATAGGCTGAATCATGGGAATTTCATAACTGCACACCATATAAAAGTTGTTAAAAACATATGGAAAGAGCCATCCCCAGCAAGTCTGGCTGCACAAGGAGGGAGATTTGACTCCAGGTACCTGCTTCTGTTGCTTTACCCTCACTTATGCCTCCCTGTGCCTCTAGGGAGGGCCCAGCAGCTGTCAGAAGAGGAGGAGCAGGCGGAGCTGGGTCACGAGTGTTGCAGACAGGAGCCAGGCCAGCGCCTGCCATGGACTCTCAACCCTACATAGTGGTGACTCTGGCAGCAGGCAAGATTGGAGGTTGAGGCAGGAAGTAGATGGCCTCCTACTCCCATCCTAGGTAAAATACCTGGAGATTTACTCCCTGTGGACTGACATTTCAAGATGAGAATAGCAGGACAATTCATGGAGGAGGCTGGGCCCTACTCTGGTCACATATTTCTCATTGTAGAAGTCAGGAGACCTCCCTGACCACACATGCACAAAAAGGCTCATTGGAGGTCAAAGGTGAATAAAACCAAGGGATGTTCTACCCAGAAGCCTTTTGGTAGACTCCACCTGGGCTAAGAGAAGCATGTGCACACATGGGAGGACCCCAAGATATACAACATATGAACTGTGAACCAGGCAAGTCAAAATGGTTGGCCAAAGGAAACCTGGAAGAAATGTCCCATAAAAGTGATTCAGGCCGTCAGGAGGGGGTGACTCCGCAACTCCATGTCTGCCCACATGTCTATCCACACCTACTGTACCTGTTTTTCCCTCTTAATAAACACGTTACTAGTTTTACTACTTTCCATCTTTGGGGGAATTCTTTTCTACAAAGCCAAAAGGCCAGGGCCCTTGTCACTGACCCCTGGTGTAGTGGCTAGGATCTGGTACTTTCACCTCTGTGACCAAGCCTTGCTCGAAGATGCTGCAGGCTGAGGCTACTTAAGATCAAGGGAATAGAATAAGCAGTCCACTTTTTATAGAAGAATATGTTCATTCATAATTACCAGAGGAAGACTGAATTGTATTAAATTATGTTTCAAATCCAATAGATTCAATATAACACCTTTTAGTACTTCCTCGCCCAATAGTACTGTTCAATACACAGTTGCAGGAATCTAAGTAGAATACAGCAAGGCCTCAGCAAGTGGTTAATGCTAGTTTTAGAATACCCTCCCTGGGAGGAGGACAAACTTACCTGCCATCTCCTTTCTATAGCAGACACATTGGTCTCGATGTTTTATTTGAATATTGATAAATATGAAAAGTGGTGGCAGATTTTTGTTTGAATTGCCTCTTTCTCTAATATATTGAAGACTAGTTAATTTTCATATCTACTTCAAAGTATGTTTTTCTGGCATCCAAGTTCTGAATTATTAACAAAGCATGAAGACTTCCTTTGGGACATGAGTGTTGTGTCATGGGACTCTTTCCATAGATCTAAGAGATTGCTACAGAGTAGTCTAGGCCTAGGCTGCTTAGCTGGTAAAGAATCTGCCTGCAATGCAGGAGACCTGGGTTCGATCCCTGGGTTAGGAGATCCCCCGGAGAAGGGAAAGTCTACTCACTCCAGTATTCTGGCTTGGAGAATTCCGTGGACTGTATAGTCCATGGGATCGCAAAGAGTCAGACACGACTGAGCGACTTTCACTTTCAGGCTGTCTGCCTACTAAGGACTGTTTTTTCCAAACCCCTCTTGTGATTAAACAATTCAGAACTAGCTGGAGACCATGTGGTCCATGTGGAGGGTCTCATTTGGGCCCATGGACAAGTCACAGAAATCCCACGCTAGTCCCTTGTATTTTCTCTTTGATGTAACCACAGAATGAAGTTTGAGTTGGTGGGTCTACAGCTGCTTACCCATGCTGAGCAGTAATAAGTGCACAAAAAGCACTACTCAGTGCCTTGGAGTTTTAAAGCAGGGTAGTCATCTGTACAATGTGGGTGAAGCTGCTGGAAGGCAATACCCTTTGTCTGCAACATAGCCGTCACCTGTGACAAGCCTAGCCAGGAAAGGCTGCCTCCACGTGGGAAATTTAGTAGGTTGAATTCTGAGGTCTCTGCATCCATAAGACCCAGCTATCTCAAGTCCTGACCCTGCTCAGCTGTCAGCTCACACAGACCCAAGTCCTCTCCTGATAGTACCTGCTGGGATGTCTGCAAACCTAGCATCCGTGGAAGTCACACAAAGGCTTACTTTAACTAAGTTGCTTCCGGCCTCGGTCTCTGCAGATGCCTCTAACTCTAAGGCTTGTTTTCCAAGGCCTGAAGCTCACCACTTACACACTTTGGTTTGAATATGGTATCTGAATCTAAAAAGCAATCACTTGTCTTTGGGCAAAGCTGTAGTCATCAATCAAGGTCATTCACCTACATGTCTTAGGGTTTGTAGTCTTCTGTCTAAGCTACAACAGTGATCCCAGGCCTCTGTTTGCTTCCCCAAACCACCCATGTAAAATGTCCCACTCATGAACTGAGTCAAAGACCCAATACCCTGGGCACAGCAGAGTTTCAATAAGCCCATGTATTATTTTCACTTCACTGTATTCTATTTCTTGATTTTCTAGTGCATGTAGCAAATGCTGCAGTCTTTGAGGGGTCAAGTAAATAATATACCACTTTTACATCTACGTTCTAAACAAATTGGGTACTCAAACAGACTGTATGCACATTTTTCACGCCCTTGTTCTTATGTAAAATTAGATGTGCTATTATGAAACATTCTTATTCCTCAGTAAGTTTGTTACTTGATGGCATCATCCAACACTTTTATCCTTTCTCTTCTGCATTTACTTATTTACTGAAAAATATTTATTAAGTATCTGTGCCATTTTAAGGTGTCGTTTTAAGTGCTCGAGATACAGTGTAAGCAAAATTAGCATTGGTGAAGATGTGGAGGAAAGGGAGCCCTTTTACACTATTGGCAGACATAGGGAAAGAGCAAATTAGCCATGATGGTAGTAGTCAGGTTCTTGTGCATCATGGCCTCTCGCTCTCATCCCACGTTTTGTGCATACATGATTATATAGCAGCCGAGATCACTTACAGTACTGCGTATGCACCTCAGGATGTACCCAGTTGGCCTTGAGCCTCTTTTGTTCTGTAAACATATATAAGCTCCACCTGAAAAGCCCTTGCATCTGTGTTATGGCTGGGTTACCGCTGCATTGGAACCAAGTTTTGGCTGCATTCGAGCAACGTTATGGCTGTGCCCACTGGTTCGACCATGAGAAGAGAGAATATAGTGTGTCTGTTGCTACGGCTGCTATGCCAGTAAGGAAAGAATAAATATGTCTGCTGTTCCTGTGACTCCTTGAGTTTTCTTTCAGCTTCTCCATCCACACTTTGCCTACCGTGAGTTCAACGAACAGTTGAACAGTGTGCACAGTGAGGAACAACGAGACGACTGGCGCGGTCACCAGAATGATACAGCAAGACAGTGGGAACGTGGACTGGCACAGTCACCGCAGAAAATAGGATAGAGGGCCTCAGGAAATAAAAAACGAAATCACCATATGATCCAGCAATTCTACTCCTGGGTATATAGCCAAAGAAAATGGAAACATTAATTTGAAATGATACTGCACCCTAATTTCATAGTGGCATTACTTGTAATAGCCAAGATACAGAAGCAAATTGTGTGTGTGTGTATAATGTATATAACATGTGTGTGTGTATATATATATATATATATATATATATATAATGGGCTTCCCTGGTGGCTCAGAGGTTAAAGCGTCTGCTTCCAATGCGGGAGACCTGGGTTCGATCCCTGGGCTGGGAAGATCCTCTGGAGAAGGAAATGGCAATCCACTCCAGTATTCTTGCCTGGAGAATCCCATGGACTGAGAAGCCTAGTAGGTTACAGTCCACGGGGTCGCAAAGAGTCGGACACGACTGAGCGACTTCACCACCACCACCATATATATATATATATAATATTATTATACACACATATATATATTAAAAATATTATGCAACCATAAGAAGGAATGAGATATTTCCATTTTGAACAACATGGATGGATCTGGAAGGTACTGCATTTAATGAAGTAAGTCAGACGGAGAAAGTTAAACACCGTGTGTTTTCACTTAACATGGAATCTAAAAAGTAAAACAAGCAAATGAATGTAACAAAACAGAAAGAGATTTGTAATTACAGGGAACAAATCAGCAGCTAGAAGAGGGATGAGGGAAAGGGGGAGGGGCAAAATTGGAGTAGAGACTTAAGAGGTACAAATAAATGAGGTGTCATGATATAATGTACAACACAGGAACCATAGCTCATATTTTATAACATTAAATGGAATATAATCTGTAAAAATATTGAATCACTATGCTGTACACCTGAAATTAATATAACATTGTAAATCAACCATATTTCAATAAAAAGTATTAGCAGACACTTTTCTATGAAGAGATTTACATAGAGAATTGGAACTAGGTGTGCCGAGGAGTATTGTAATTATAAATAGAACACCCAAATAGTCCTATTTAGAGTGTGCATTTCATCCAAAACCTCATATGTGGAGCTCAGTGTGTCTGGCTGTGAGAAGAATGCTCCAGAAGGTGATAAGAGGCAGTGCAAAGAGCCCCAACATGAAAATTTGAATCACTATGCTGTACACCTGAAATTAATATAACATTGTAAATCAACCATATTTCAATAAAAAGTATTAGCAGACACTTTTCTATGAAGAGATTTACATAGAGAATTGGAACTAGGTGTGCCGAGGAGTATTGTAATTATAAATAGAACATCCAAATAGTCCTATTTAGAGCGTGCATTTCATCCAAAACCTCATATGTGGAGCTCAGTGTGTCTGGCTGTGAGAAGAATGCTCCAGAAGGTGATAAGAGGCAGTGCAAAGAGCCCCAACGTGAAAAATGTACTTAGCATACAAGAGGGAGGATGAAGGGAAAGTAGAAACAGAAGGATGGGATCTGGTCACCCTCCCTGGCTTTGCTCTGTGTGAGGCGTGAGGCTGAGGACAATATTGCACTGGGGTTTGGCACACTCTTAGTTTTCAAAAGATCATTCTGGGCCCCGGTGGAGGATAGTGTTCAGGATAAGAGCGGAAAGTGCAAAGTGGCCTGATCCAGGCTGGTAGCAATGAAAACAATGAACAGCACTTCCATCCCTTTCATCACTGGGTGGAATTTGTACTCAGAAGTACAGGAAAGATACAGATACCTCTGTTCATTGGTGCATAGTCATCTAGGGGTAGAGCTGAGGAGTATCCTCCTCCAGGCTCCTACCTATTATTCACACGTACACCACTGTAGAACCGGAGCCCAGCACCGCCTCCATGTCCTTCTCTGCTGCATGTATTTTATAAGGACTCACAGAAGTCAGCACTTTGCTAATGAAGGTTTTACAGCCTTCAGTAGGAGGTGTGCTCCGTCGCTCGGTCTTGTCTGACTCTGGTTAACAGGGACTGCAGCCAGCTAGGCTCCTCTGTCAGTGAAATTTCCCAGGCAAGAATACTGAAGTGGATTGCCATTTCCTTCTCCAGGGTATCTTCCTGACCCATGGATTGAACCCACGTCTCTTGCATCTCCAGCACTGGCAGGCAATTTCTTTGCCACAAGCAACACCATATCTTTAAATAGTAAGCTGATACCTAAATACAGACATAAGCTTTATCTGACAGATAAATTATGCTAAGACCCTTGATTTAACCTGAATTAGTTCAGTTTTGTCATCTGACAACAAATTCAATTGCATGTCTTTTCTTTTAGCTCGATATATAAACATGTCTCATCAGTAATTGCACTGACCTTTCAAATTCCAGCATATTAGGTTATGTTCTTTGCCTAATTTTTTCCTTCAAACAGCAACTATTTCTTTGTAAAATGAGACTACTTTAACTCATTCCTTTAGTCAGTTTCCATCTTCCATCTTTACTAATGTCATCACCACCCTTCATTACCCATCAACAGGAAATTGCATTTACTTGAAGCCTATTCCTTTCATCATATAATTAATTAGTTAATTAATATCAGATATATTGTTGGCCTCTGTGACACTTCATTAAATACTTCCTTCCTGAAGACACTGTCATTTATTTTAGTTGTTATTAATGGTCTTTGAACTTCCATTCTTTTTAATGTCAAAACTCATATTTAACCCATATTGAATTAATTTTGCAGGTGAAACTTCTTCCAAAGGTTACTGCATTAATTATTGGTTAAAAGCCATTTATTGTCTTCTGATATCTGGATTCAGTTTTTTTTTTACCCTCAAATTTAAGACACTGGTAGAGCAATTTAAAATTTGTCAGACACTTTATTTTTAGTATGATATTATATAATAATATAAATGACATCATATTATTATCATATAATATATAAATGTATATTACATATGCAGGGGGTTCCCTGGTAGCTCAGTGAAAAAGAGTCTGCCTGCCAATGCATGAGACATGGGTTTCAACCCTTGGTTGGGACGATACCCTGGAAAAGAAAATGGCAACCTGGTTTAGAATTCTTGCCAGAATGGAAATCCCATGGACAGAGGAGCCTGGTGAGCTAAAGCCCATGGGGTTTCAAACAGATGACTTAGCAACTAAATTACAATAAAAGTGTTATATATGTATATTATATATATATATATATATATATATATACAGTTTTATTTTTAATGTAATGAGCAAAATTTCCTTCAGTTCTGACCTGTTTATTGGTAGTTCTTACCACTCTGTTGACATTACAGAAATTTGATCAGATTATCCTCTATATTTCCCTTTATATATATGTATAGATTTTTGTCTTCCCTGGGAGATCAACTGGTCAAGAATCCACCTGCAATGCAGGAGACCCTGGTTCTATTCCTGGGTTGGGAAGACCCACAGGAGAGGGGATAAGCTACTCACTCCAGTATTCTTGTGCTCCCCTGGTGGCTCGCTGGTATTTTTTTTAATTTTTATATTGTTTGTTTTCCACAGATTTATATTTTTGGGAACTTAGGGGCTCGAGAGTAGAGGATCTCCTGGTCTTCCCCGCTTCTTTGAAGTAATAAATTTTCATCCTTGTTGACTCAGTCTGCACTCCACTAAACATCACCTCTCTACCTGCCAACTCAGTCCCTTGATTCCCTGAGACTGGGTGAGAGTATCCCTTGTGTCTCTCATGCTTCATCACACTGCATTTGGTACTTTTGGGGGTGTGCCTCCCTGGTACCCCACGCATGGAGCAAGGGTGAATATTCCCCAAGCAGACCATCCTAGACAGTGGATGTCCTTTCATGCTCCTTCCCAGGGCCTCTCTGGGTGGGGCAGTCTGCTGGGTGTAAACTCCCTGGAGCTGGTGCAGCTTTCCTGGAAGCACAGAGGGGCTTCTGTGGCTCTCAGAGGACCATCACTCAACAACAGTCCGTCTAGAGTGGTGTGTTGGAGTTTTGCTCTGAGGTAGAGCACTGAGCAGTCTGCAGATTTTTCTCCCCCAGTTTCACTCCTAATTCTTATGATACGTATTCAAGTATTATAACAAATATACATACAGGAAAGTATACATTCGTAGGTGTCATGTTGATGAACATATATGAAGTGAATGTTCCTGTAAGGTCTCTCTCCCTACTTACCAAATAACTGAAGTATAGTTGAATGATTCACAGGTATATGTATCTATCTATAAATAGGTAGGTAGATACTCTTTTCCATTACGGTTTATCACAGGATATTGAATAGAGTTCCCTATGGTACCCTGTATTTTTTTTTTTACCCTCAAATTTAAGACACTGGTAGAGCAATTTAAAATTTGTCAGACACTTTATTTTTAGTATGATATTATATAATAATATAAATGACATCATATTATTATCATATAATATATAAATGTATATTACATATGCAGGGGGTTCCCTGGTAGCTCAGTGAAAAAGAGTCTGCCTGCCAATGCATGAGACATGGGTTTCAACCCTTGGTTGGGACGATACCCTGGAAAAGAAAATGGCAACCTGGTTTAGAATTCTTGCCAGAATGGAAATCCCATGGACAGAGGAGCCTGGTGAGCTAAAGCCCATGGGGTTTCAAACAGATGACTTAGCAACTAAATTACAATAAAAGTGTTATATATGTATATTATATATATATATATATATATATATATACAGTTTTATTTTTAATGTAATGAGCAAAATTTCCTTCAGTTCTGACCTGTTTATTGGTAGTTCTTACCACTCTGTTGACATTACAGAAATTTGATCAGATTATCCTCTATATTTCCCTTTATATATATGTATAGATTTTTGTCTTCCCTGGGAGATCAACTGGTCAAGAATCCACCTGCAATGCAGGAGACCCTGGTTCTATTCCTGGGTTGGGAAGACCCACAGGAGAGGGGATAAGCTACTCACTCCAGTATTCTTGTGCTCCCCTGGTGGCTCAGCTGGTATTTTTTTTAATTTTTATATTGTTTGTTTTCCACAGATTTATATTTTTGGGAACTTAGGGGCTCGAGAGTAGAGGATCTCCTGGTCTTCCCCGCTTCTTTGAAGTAATAAATTTTCATCCTTGTTGACTCAGTCTGCACTCCACTAAACATCACCTCTCTACCTGCCAACTCAGTCCCTTGATTCCCTGAGACTGGGTGAGAGTATCCCTTGTGTCTCTCATGCTTCATCACACTGCATTTGGTACTTTTGGGGGTGTGCCTCCCTGGTACCCCACGCATGGAGCAAGGGTGAATATTCCCCAAGCAGACCATCCTAGACAGTGGATGTCCTTTCATGCCCTTCCCAGGGCCTCTCTGGGTGGGGCAGTCTGCTGGGTGTAAACTCCCTGGAGCTGGTGCAGCTTTCCTGGAAGCACAGAGGGGCTTCTGTGGCTCTCAGAGGACCATCACTCAACAACAGTCCGTCTAGAGTGGTGTGTTGGAGTTTTGCTCTGAGGTAGAGCACTGAGCAGTCTGCAGATTTTTCTCCCCCAGTTTCACTCCTAATTCTTATGATACGTATTCAAGTATTATAACAAATATACATACAGGAAAGTATACATTCGTAGGTGTCATGTTGATGAACATATATGAAGTGAATGTTCCTGTAAGGTCTCTCTCCCTACTTACCAAATAACTGAAGTATAGTTGAATGATTCACAGGTATATGTATCTATCTATAAATAGGTAGGTAGATACTCTTTTCCATTACGGTTTATCACAGGATATTGAATAGAGTTCCCTATGGTACCCTGTAGTACCTTGTTGTTCATCCATTCTATATGCAATAGTTTGGACCTGCTAATCCCCAACTTCCAGTCCTTCCCTCCCCCCTATCTCTCTTTGCAACCACAAATCTGTTCTCTAAGTCTGCTAGTCTGTTCTGCTTCTTAGATAAGTTCACCTGTGTTCTGTTTTAGATTCCACATATGAGAGCTGTATAGCACTTGTCTTTCTCTGTCTGACGTACTACACTCAATATGGTGATCTCTAGGTCCATCCATGTTGCTGCAAACAACATTATTTCAATCTTTTTATGGCCACATAATATTCCATTGCATATATGTACCACATCTTCTTTGACCATTTATCTATTGATGGACATTTACATTGTTTTCAAATTATAGTTTTGTTGGGATATATGCCCAGGTATGAAAATGCAGGATAATATGGCAACCCCACTTTTAGTTTTTTGAGGAACCTCCATACTGTTCACCATAGTGGCTGCTGCACCTATTTACATTGCCTCCAACAATATTATTAGATTCCTCCAATGTATCCCTCCAAGGAATTCCCTCCAATTCCCTTTTCTCCACAACCTTCTTTGCATAAACCACTTTTCTCTCCATTCATCTGCAGCTTTGACAGAGTTGACACATATGAGCTTTTCCACAGTAGTCAAGTTGGTTGAGTTCTCCAATGATGCATTCTTCTAGTTTACTTCCAGACTAGACTCTTCTTGTTTCTTTACCCCAAAACTAAATGTATCTCATTATCATTCTCAGTTGAGCACCCTCAATTGCTTTCTCTTTCTATTCTCCCTCTGGATAAGCTGAACCATTTTCTTTCCATGTTTAGTGTCTGATGTTGGTGTCCTGTTTCCCTTCTCTTACGTGTATTCAGCATGTCCTCTTGGATGTCTACACAACCCAAAATAACATACTCCAAAGGTAACTCCCCTCCCCAACGTATTCTCTCCAAGTCATCTCCAATTTAGTTCTCAGGAAATAAAAGCCCACTCACTCAGCTATTTAAGTCCCCAAACAGAGAAGTAATCTTTCAAGCTTCTCCTTCTGTCAATCAAATCTTCAACAAGCCAATCATGTCAGGCTCTTAAGAATATCTCATTTGTTGTTATTTAAATCCATATGCCACCATATTTTCCAAACATGCTGCCATTTCTTGGTGACTTGCTACAATAGTCATCCTGTTGGGATCTTGATTCCCTCCCCTGTCTTTCTCAAATCTACTCTTCTCTTAGAAAATGTAGTAACAAAAATTGCTTTAATCAATACAGTTGACCCTTGAGCAAAACAGGGCTAAATTTCATCCATGAAACTAAGCCTTCATCCATACTGTTACCTTTCTGTTAAAGATTCATCCATGACTCTTCTCAAGGTCAGTTCCCACTTATTCTTCAGATGCTGGCTTAAATGCCACATTATCAGGAAGCTCTTAATAAACTGAGCAGATGCTTCTACTTAAATCTTTCAAGGGATATCACTCTACTAAAACCTAGTCTTTGTTGAGACCAGTCTTTGTTCCTGTGTTCTTTGACTCTGGCTGAAGTCCAGAAGGTCAACCAGCCCACTTCTCCTTAAACACTAGGCTCTTGCCATGTTCCTATTTGTGGGAGCATCTTCCTTCTCAGCTCAAAGACTGCATCCACGCTGTTATGGTTCTGTTAAACAGTTCTATTAAAGAAGGATACGTTCCCTCTTATCCTTCAGATATTGGCTTAAATGCCACAGTAGCAGGAAGTTCTTTTTTGGAAAAAAACAAACAAACAAACAACTCATTCTCTTTTGGAAATCCTCTTTTTGGGTGAAGTGTGTGTTTCACAGGTTATAATTAAAATGTGCCCTTTCTTTGTTTTATTATTTTTATTTTCTGTCAGCTGCCCCCCAACAGAGTGCAAACTTCATAAAGTCAGAGGCTAAGCTTGTTAAATCTATTAACTATCCTAGTCTGTTAAATCTCTCTAACCCTGTATGGGGGGTATAATATCTAACACATGCTAGATAAACATTATATAACTATTTAATGAATGTAGGCAAGTTCTACAATTATAATTTTAGAAATGTGATGGCTAAAATTAAGGGAAACTAAAAAAAAAAGAACTATGTGCCAACAATATTCTCTGTATTTATTTAATTTTTATAATATTTTGTGGACAAAGCTTGATTAATCTCCTCTGAAGCTGTGGGCCTTTTATTGGTACTTTCTTGAATAAATCAAGCAGAGCTCTCATTACTTCACATAGGTTTGTCTCAATTTATATGATCTGAGATGGGCTATTTCCATTTTACTTTCCAAGGACTTATGTTGGTTATTCAAGTCCATCCACAGTGAGTCAAACCTGAAACACTGGTACTGATGTTACTGAACTCAAGCTTTTCAACATGACTGGCGCTGTGTCCCACTCTGGGAAACCACCTGGACCACGCTGATTTACCAAGGCTTCTGTGACAAATGATCACAAACAGAGACAAAACAAGAGAAAAGCACCCTCTCACGGTCTGAAGGCTAGATGTTCAAGGAGGCTGGATGTCAAAATGTTCCCAAGGCCATGTTTTCTGTGAAGACTTCTAAGGAAGGATCCTTCCTTGCTTCTCTCACCTACCAGTGGTTCAACGAATGTCTTGTTTGTGGTAGCACCACTATGATTCTGGGCTGCATCTTCTATGGTTGTCTTATCTTATGTTCTCCATATCTCTTTCTTACTGTATTGCTTGTTGGACTTAGAGTCACTTTATTCAAGTGTGACTCAACTTGATTACTTGATTATCTGCAAAGACACTATTTCCAAAAAGGCCATAGTCACAGGTCCAGGAGGTTAGGGCTTCAGCACATCTATTAAGAGGGAAACAATCTAAAAAGTTGGCTTAAAGCTCAACATTCAGAAAATGAAGATCATGGCATCTGGTCCCAACACTTCATGGCAAATAGATGGGGAAACAGTGGCAGCTTTATTTTGGGGGGCTCCAAAATCACTACAGATGGTGATTGCAGCCATGAAATTAAAAGACGCTTACTCCTTGGAAGGAAAGTTACGACCTACCTAGACAGCATATTCAAAAGCAGAGACATTACTTTGCCAACAAAGGTCCATCTAGTCAAGGCTATGGTTTTTCCAGTGATCATGTATGGATGTGAAAGTTGGACTGTGAAGAAAGCTGAGCAGCAAAGAATTGATGCTTTTGTACTGTGGTGTTGGAGAAGACTCTTGAGAATCCCTTGGACTGCAAAGAGATCCAACCAGTCCATTCTAAAGGAGATCAGTCTTGGGTGTTCTTTGGAAGGACTAATCCTAAAGCTGAAACTCTACCTCATGTGAAGAGTTGACTCATTGAAAAAGACCCTGATGCTGGGAGGGATTGGAGGCAAGAGGAGAAGGGGATGACAGAGGATGAGATGGCTGGATGGCATCACTGACTCAATGGACATGAGTTTGGGTGAACTCTGGGAGTTGGTGATGGACAGGGAGGCCTGGCGTGCTGTGATTCATGGGGTCGCAAAGAGTCGGACACGACTGAGTGACTGAACTGAACTGAAATTAACTGGCAGCAGATTGTCCAAAAAAGAAAGGATCCAGGAATGCAGATAATGCTGTAACATGGAAGACTCTTATCAAAGGGAATTTCTTCAAACTTTGAGATCTCACCTGTTCATCTCAAATCCAGCAGAACTCACAGTTCACAGGCAAGCCTAGTAATGATATTTATTACTAACATCCTCAGCCCCCAGTTCAAAGGCAACTTGGATACATTTTTTTTTTTTTTGGCTGATGAGATAAGCAAAAGATTGAGGTAGAACTTGTCCTCACTTCTCCAGTTGCTATTCTTGGGGAAGTTCTCTGGATGTCACTATTATTTTCCTATAGGAAGGGAAGCAAATGTAGGGGAAAGTGTACAGATTAAGGTAAGTTTAACATGACATTGCAAAATCAAAGCACTAAGAGGCCTTAGAGACACTCAGGGTATCAACAAGAGAAAGATAACCAAGCTTTACTTATATTAAGTAAATTTAATGACTCAAGTCACAAAACAACTGTTTGCAGGATAAGGATACCCCATAAGGAGAGGGAGTCACTGTGAGGCAGGACACTTATCTAAATCTCCAGAGGATTCCAAACTCATTTTTCTAACAGATGGTGAAGACAGCTGTAGGGAAGTGATCACCACTCTTGATGACTATAAGGCCCTGGAATTGGTGCCTAACTGTCAAGTTGCAGTTGACAGTAGAACAGGCCTCAGCAAAATGAGGTGAGAGCATATTAAAGTATTTAAAATGTCAAGAAGGAGCTGCCAACATTACATTTGAACAAGAAGAAGATAAATCACTTCTTAATTATGCACATATATTTCAGCCAAAAATGAAAGCAGCTAAGCAGGCACACAAAAATTAAAGAATCCATTCTTTAAAAAAAAAAAAAATGTTCCAAGTAAAAGCAAAAGAGTTTCAGTAAGTCTTTTTCAATTTAGAAGTACATAAAAAGACATAAATTATGTAAAAACAAAGATGAAAGAGTAAACTATCCTAAGAAAATTTAAAGAGAGATTATTGATAAGATATATTTTTATGACCTAGATAATCACAATGGTGTGATCACTCACCTAGAGCCAGACATCCTGGAATGGAATGTGAAGTCAATTGGGCCTTCAGAAGCATTACTAGGAGCAAAGCTAGGGAGGTGATGGAATTCCAGTTAAGCTATTTCAAATCCAAAAGATGATGCTGTGAAAGTGCTGACCTCAATATGACAGCAAATCTGGAAAACTCAGCAGTGACCACAAGACTGGAAAAGGTCAGTTTTCATTCCAATTCCGAAGAAAGGCAATGCCAAAGAATACTCAAACTATCGCACAATTGCACTCATCTCACATGCTAGTAGAGTAATGCTCAAAATTCTCCAAGCCAGACTTCAGCAATACGTGAACCGTGAACTCCCTGATGTTCAAGCTGGTTTTAGAAAAGGTAGAGGAATCAGAGATCAAATTGCCAACATCTGCTGGATCGTGGAAAAAGCAAGAGAGTTCCAGAAAAACATCTATTTCTGCTTTATTGACTATGCCAAAGCCTTTGACTGTGTGGATCACAATAAACTGTGGAAAATTCTGAAAGAGATGGGAATACCAGACCACCTGACCTGGCTCTTGAGAAAACTGTATGCAAGTCAAGAAGCAACAGTTAGAACCAGACATGGAACAATGGACTGGTTCAAAATTGGGAAAGCAGTACGTCAAGGCTGTATATTGCCACCCTGCCTACTTAACATATGCAGAGAACATCATGTGAAATGCTGGGCTGGTTGAAGCACAATCTGAAATCAAAATTGCTAGGAGAAATATCAATAACCTCAGATGACACCATCCTTATGGCAGAAAGTGAAGAGGAACTAAAGAGCCTCTTGATGAAAGTGAAAGAGAATAGTGAAAAATTTGACTTAAAATTCAACATTCAGAAAACTAAGATCATGGCATCCGTTCCCATCACTTCATGGCAAGTAGATGAGGGAACAATGGAAACATGAAATTAAAAGACACTTGCTCCTTGGAAGAAAAGTTATGACGAACCTAGACAGCATATTAAAGAGCAGAGACATTACTTTGCTAAAAAAAGGTCTGTCTAGTCAAAGCTATAGTTTTTCCAGTAGTCATGTACGGATGTGAGAGTGGATTATAAGAAAGTTGATCTCCAAAGAATTAATGTTTTTGAACTGTAGTGTTGGAGAAGACTCTTGAGAGTCGCTTGGACAGCAAGGACATCCAACCAGTCCATCCTATAGGAAATCAGTTCTGAATATTCATTGGGAGGACTGATGTTGAAGCTGAAACTCCAATACTTTGGCCACTGATAAGAAGAGCTGACTCATTTGAAAAGACCCTGATGCTGGGAAAGATTGAAGGTGGGAGGAGCAGGGGATGATAGAGGATGTGATGCCTGGATGGCATCACTGACTTGGTGGACATGGGTTTGAGTAGTCTCCAGAAGTTGGTGATGGGCAGCGAAGCCTGTCACAAAGAGTCAGACAAAACTGAGAGACTGAACTGAACTGAATTTGATAAGAAAATAATTTGAGGGCCAAGAAAACCATGAGTAGAAATAACTCATGTTATTCTACATGTCCAATATTCTTTGGCAGCCTGGATGAGAGAGAAGTTTGGGGAAGAATGAGTATATGTATATGTATTTTTGAGTGGCTTTGTTGCACACCTGAAACTATCACAATGTTGTTAATTGGCTATACTCCAATATAAAATAAAAAGTTTAAAAGTATTATAAATTGTTCTCTTCACCTCCCCTTTAGTCTCAAGGAAAGGTCCCTGTCCTGTCCAAGACCACTATGCCTTCATGCATCACTCCACCCATGTCTTCTCTGGCTCCTGAAAGCGTATAGAGGGACACCTCCTACCTCTTTAGTCTGATTTGGGAAGCCGTCCATCATCTCATTCCTGTCTCTTTCACCCACCCAGTCTCCCCCAACCCCATTCCCAAGGATCGTATCCTCCAGTCAAATCAATCTCTTTAAAGATTCTTCAGTGTACAGTTTCTTTACTCACACCACCTTCAGAATAAGTTTGAGTGTTCAGTCTCAGTGGCTTAATGGAAACAGTGTAGTATAGAAACAGCAAGTCCTTAGTCCGGGTTCCTTACTCTGCCATTTACTTCCCTGTGTGTCAGTAAAGTTATATATCAAATCACATACACTTATTCATCTTTAAAACATAGCATCAATACCAGTGTCAGAGGATTGAATCTAAAGCACTGAGCAGAAAATTTTGCATATAATAGATGTTCAGCAAACATGAGTTTTAACTCTATTTAGCCAATATCATTGACATCCTTAAAGTTAATATGCTGAGTGTGTGTTTTCTTTTTTTTTAATTGATTTTTATTTTTTAGTTTGTTTTGCTTTACAATACTGTATTCATTTTGTGTTTTCTAAAACTTACAGAAAGTTTTGAATTTTAATTTTGTCTGATTAATGGCATTACTGTTTACATAAAAAGCCATACACATACTTATATCAGGTTGTACTTTTCTTTTTTGGTAGTGTCTTTGTCTGATTTGATATCAGGGTGATCACTTTTAGGAGACGTTTTATGTCATCAATCTTTCGGAAGTGTTTGAGATGGCGGACATGATTTCTTCTTTGTATACTTGTTAGAATTTGCATGTGGAGCCATCTGATCCTGAATTTTGTTTGTAGAGAAATGTTCTTTTCTTTTCTTCTTTTACAGGTTACATTTTACTTTTACTGATCAGTCTGTTCAAATTATATATTTCATCTTGATTCAGGTTTGGTGGACTCTGTGTTTCAGGAAACTTGTTCATTTTTTCTAGGTTGTGGAATTTGTTGGCATATGCATACTTATATCCTCTTTATTTCAACATTCAAGATATAATGCTTTGAGAATAAGAATAATGATTTTGAATAAATGAGATTTTTTGAGGCTATATTTGTTAATAGTGGGACACCTCTCTCATGATAAATGTTCCATAAATGTTTGCTAAATAAATTAATAACAAACAATTATATACATTCTGGTCTTCCCAGCTTGCGCTAGAGGTCAACAACCTAACTGCTAATGCAAGGGACCTAAGAGATGAGTTTTCAATCCCTGGGTCAGGAAGATAACCTGGAGGAGGCTATGGCAACTCACTCTAGTAGTCTTACCTGGAGAATCCCTTGGATAGAGGAGCCTAACAGGATACAGTCCATAGGGTTGCAAAAACTCAGACATGACTGAAAGACTTAGGACACAGACATGCATATACAATTATTTGTTGGGGAGAAAGGGCTAGAAAACTGATAAGTAATCACTTTATTTCCCAATTTTCTCTGTCTTCTAAGCTAAGCCTTCCCTCCCAGAAACTAATGTCAGAAGGAGGATCCAATAAAGGAAAGAGAACAAACTCAAGACAACTAGAGAAATTCCTATGCTGACCCTTACTGAGCGACTGAACTGAACTGAACTGATCCTTAACTAGCACAGCATGGTTTTGCAGTTACTTGAGTATCGTTGCATCACTAATTTTTGAATTCTATAAGAATGGGAAATATGTTGATATTCATGACTTGTAGGATTTTTTGGAACATACTCAAAAGATGATGTTACATCAGTAGATGAAATATTACATATGTAAATAAATTCAGGAATTAGAATAAGTTCAATAGCTATTATGAACTTCCACATATTCACTATTTAACAAATACAAGAAAGATCTCCATGCTTCTGGAACACATTCTTGTGCCGAGAGCAACTCACTTCTATCCACTCTCATTATAAAGCCATTTTCAACTTATATTCTACTTTTACTTTCAAGTAAAAGGGATGCTTGCCCATTCAGAAAAAGTAAATGAACAGATTATCATCATTGTATCATCTTCTCCCTAGAGGACATATATTTGCTAGCATTTCACTTAATGGCAAAACTCTCGAATTTACTGGAGAAGAATTTTTACTAAGCAGGTTCAGCACCTAACCAACTTCTGAAGTCCAAAAAAAATAATCATTTGCTTATTAAAGTTCATCATCCCTGAACCCTTTGCTTCATGCTTTCACTCAGTTAACTAGAATTAAACGTCTAGATACAGCATACATATTGATTATAAATTTTAGTTGGGGAGTACTGTGCTTTCACATGAGCAAAACTCGTACCTGTATCACTCACACCACCAGTTATCTTGCTGCATCTCACTGTGCAACATTGTAGCATTGTTCGCTGAATCCGTGGTAGGCAAGGCGCAAACTAAGAAACTGGAAGAAAAGAGAGGAGCCGGTAGGAACTGCAGACGCGTTTATTCTCTCCTGGCTGGTGCAGCATCCGTAGCAGCAGACATAACATCACGCAATATGATCGTGCACAACCCTTCAGGGCTTTTCCAGGAGAAGCTTATACAGGCAGACCGCGCAAAGTACACAGCCGAGAGAGTACCTTGTGATGCACATGTGCAGTGCCAAAAATGAGGTCCTCTATTACACAGTCATTATTCACAAAACGTGGGGTGAGAGAACCTAAACGTATGTTTTTGGCTAGTTTGCTCTCTCCCCACAATCCCTAACTGATGTCATGCTATTATCCAAAACGAAAGATAGTTAGAACACTATTGCTTTCTTTACTAGACTTTGCTTTTATTAATTTTGTTTTGATAGACATATTCATGAGATAACCTATAGTGTTAATTAATCAAATTTACTGTTTCTAATGAGAATCACAGTACAGATTCTACCTTATTCCTTCATAAAGCCTCTTTTTTTTTTAGATAAATATGTATCTTCCCCTAATTTTTGCATAGTTAAGAATGCCCCTGGATATCATCACTTGCTCATGAGATGAAAGGGAAGACTAAGACATGCCACAAGCTCACTGAGTCTTGGTCCTGATGTAGTACTCATTCAGAAGATTTCATAGCAGATGTCAGGCAAATTCTCAATTTTATTCTGAATGCAAAGTTTCTTTGTGCAAATATTGGTGAAAAGTATGGATTCATAGAAGAATTAATACAGAGAAGCTCCATATACTTGTACTTAAATTATCCCCATGGTAACATTTTGCATCACCATAGCACAATATCACAACCAAGAAATTAACATTGATAAAAGTTCATCCATTTTCAGGTTTTATCAGTTCTGCATGTACTTAATTGAGTACATGTGTGTATGCATTTTAATGCAAATTTATCACACATGGAGATTTGTGAGCCACCCACAGTCCAAGATGCAGAACAGTTCCTTTTCAAAGATCTTTCCTGATACTGTTTTGTAGTCACAACTACCAACCTTTCTTCCCACTCACGTATCTTTGGTTATCACTAAACTGCTTTCTAATTCTATAATATTATTATTTCAAAAGTGCAATGTAAATGAAATCATGCAGTATATAACCTTTTGACACTGTCTGTTTTTTCACCCAGAATAACTCCCTAAAAATCCATCCAAGTTGTTACATATATCAATAGTCCATCTCATTTATTGCTGAGCCATATTCCATGGTCTGGATGGACCATTCAGTTCAGCTCAGTTGCTCAGTAATGTCCGACTCTTTGCGACCCTATGAATTGCAGCAGGCCAAGCCTCCCTGTCCATCACCAACTCCTGGAGTTCACTCACACTCACGTCCATCAAGTCTGATGCCATCCAGCCATCTTATCCTCTGTCGTTCCCTTCTCCTCCTGCCCCCAATCCCTCCCAGCATCAGAGTCTTTTCCAATGAGTTAACTCTTCGCATGAGGTGGCCAAGTACTCGAGTTTCAGCTTTAGCTCATTCCTTCCAAAGAACAGCCAGGACTAATCTCCTTTAGAATGGACTGGTTGAATCTCCTTGCAGTCTAAGAGACTCTCAAGAGTCTTCTCCAACACCACAGTTCAAAAGCATCAATTCTTTGGCACTCTGCCTTCTTCACAGTCCAACTCTCACATCCACACATGACTACTGGAAAAACCATAGCCTTGACTAGATGGACCTTTGTTAGCAAAGTAATGTCTCTACTTTTCAATAAGCTATCTAGGTTGGTCATAACTTTTCTTCAAAGGAGTAAGCATCTTTTAATTTCATGACTGCAATCACCATCTGCAGTGATTTTGGAGCCTCCCAAAATAAAGTCTGACACTGTTTCCCCATCTATTTCCCATGAAGTGATGGGACCGGATGCCATGATCTTCATTTTCTGAATGTTGAGCTTTAAGCCAACTTTTTCACTCTCCTCTTTCACTTTCAATAGGCTTTTCAGTTCCTCTTCACTTTCTGCCACAAGGGTGGTGTCATCTGCATATCTGAGGTTATTGTTATTTCTCCCGGCAATCTTGATTCCAGTTGTGCTTCCAGCCCAGTGTTTCTCATGCATATAAGTTAAATAAGCAGGGTGACAACATACAGCCTTGACGTACTCCTTTTCCTATTTGGAACCAGTCTGTTGTTCCATGTCCAGTTCTAACTGTTGCTTCTTGACCTGCATATAGGTTTCTCAAGAGGCAAGTCAGGTGGTCTGGTATTCTCATCTCTTTCAGAGTTTTCCACAGTTTATTGTGATCCACACAGTCAAAGGCTTTGGCATAGTCAATAGTTGGCATAGTCAATAGTCATAGTCAATAGTCAGAAATAGATGTTTTTCTGGAGCTCTCTTGCTTTTTCAATGATCCAGCGGATGTTGGCAATTTGAACTCTGGTTCCTCTGCCTTTTATAAAACCAGCTTGCAATCTGGAAGTTCATGGTTCATGCATTGCTGAAGCCTGGCTTGGATAATTTTGAGCATTACTTTACTAGTGTGTGAGATGAGTGCAATTGTGTGGTAGTTTGAGTATTCTCTGGCATTGCCTTTCTTTGGGATTGGAATGAAAACTGACCTTTTCCAGTCCTGTGGCCACTGCTGAGTTTTCCAGATTAGTTTGTTCAATTGTTCATCACTTAAAGGATATTTTTGCTGCTCCAGTTTACAGCTATTAAAAATACAGCTGCTGGAAATATTCTCATACGTCTTTCCTTATGAGAAAATAAGTTCTCATTTTACTGGAATAAATGCCCATGATATATATGGTAAGTTGTAGTTTTGTAAGAAACCACTGTATTCTTTTTCAGAGTGACTGTAATATGTTACATTCCCATGAGCAATGTATAATAAATTTAGTTTCTCCACGTGCTCACCAGTGTGCTATTATTACTATTAGTCATTCTGGGCAATGATTTCTTAGTGTGTTTTAAATTTGCATTTCTTTGATGGCAAATGATTGTAAACATATTTGCATATGCTCATTTGCCATTTATGTTTTCTTCAACTAAATGTTTCCATATCTTTTGCCCATTTTCTAACTGAATTGTTGTTTAAGCTGTTGAATTTGAGAATTCTTAATGTATTCTAGATACTAAATTCTCTGTCAAATATGATATTTGGAAATAGTCTCTGCCGATTGGTAGCTTGTTCTTTTTTACCTCTTCACATACGCTTTCACAGACAGACATCTTATTTAGATGAGGTCCAATTACTGAACTCTTCCCCTGGATTTTGCTTTGAGATCAAGTATAAAAACTCTTCACCTAGGCCTATATCTCAAAGATTTCTTCTTTTTTTCCTGAAAGTTTTATATTTTATTCTTTACATTGATTGAAGTCCATGATCTGTTTTAAGTTTTTTTGTTGTTGTTGTTAATTTGTATAATGTTTAAGTTAAGTTTCATTATTTGCCTGTGAGAATCCAATACCTTTAGCATTTGTTGAAGGGCTTGATTTTTTCCACAGCACAGATTTTCCACTATTGTCAAAATTCAGTTTGGTATTATTGTATGTGTCTGTGTTCTTTAGTTTGTTTGCTTATATATGTGTTTATTTCTCCATCAATATTGTCCTGATTATGATTGCTGTGTGTTCACCTTTAAGATACAGTAGAGTGATTTCTCCCAATTTGTTGTTGTTCATCTAAGTGGTTTTATCTATTTTAAAGTATTTGTTTTTCCATATGAATTTTAAGGTAAGTATGTCTATAATAAACTCGCTGGAATTTTTACTGTAACTGCATGTTTTGCCAAAAGTTTCACTTTTATCTCAGGTTCAAAGGATTGGTTAACAAAATAAGCCACTCATTCAATACAAATAAATAATAACAATATTTATTAGAGAATTCCCTAGCTTACTTTCAATATACTAACATTAAAAGAAAAGATTAATAGAAACAGCAGAGGATATGTCACCAAATTGAATTTTGCCCATGTCCACACTCGATTAGTGCCGGGAAGCCTTGCATCACAGCACATCTGGAGTTCAGATTGGGAAAAGGGTCCCAGGCAGGACATCCGCTCCAAGGGTGAGACTGCACAGATTGCAGTTTGGCGTTCCCACTTTTAATCCCAGGATCCAAACTGATATATCATCAGTCTGGGAGCAAATCACAGCTCTGGTTTCATGTTAATGCTATTTGTCTTGTCTTGTAAAATTTGATACATTGTTCAGCCTGTGGCTTGGTTGGTCAGACCACCTCCAGGGGCTCAACAATCTCAGGATTCTTCCCCATCTTATCTGTGGTGTTCTCACGGTAGACAGTGAGGGCACTCCCAGTCAGTGCAGTGTCCAGACAGGCTCGAAGCACAGTCAGAGGCCTGCTCTGCTTGGACTCTGAAGCCAAACTAAGACTATTTATTTAATCTCCCTAACACTGCATAGAGGGGACCGGCACCTTCACTATGTTGAATCTTACACTCTAACTTGTTTCATTGGATTTTTATAATTCTTTATATACAGGTCTTGCAAATGATTTGATAGTTTCACACTTAGGTGTTTCATTTTCTTTCAAGCAATTATGAATAGCATTGTCTTTGTATTTCAGTTGCCATTGGTTTGCTATTTATAGATAGAACTGTATTGTTTTCCATATATTGGGTTTATATCATGTTAACTTACCAAAATGACATATTAGACCGAGGAATTTCTTGGAATTATTTTATGGTCTATCTTCGTAAAGGACTTCCCAGATGGCTCAGTGGTAAAGAATCTGCCTGCAAGGCAGATTTGATCCCTGGGCTTTAATCCCTGGGTCAGGAAGATCCCCTGAAGAAGGAAATGGCAACCCACTCCAGTATTCTTGCCTGGGAAATCCCATGGACAGAGGAGCCTGGCAGGCTGCAGTCCATGGTATCACAAAGAGTCAGCCACTACTTAGTGATTAAACAACAATGTTAGTAAATGTTCCATAAGATTTTGAAAGGAATGTGCCTCTTTCAGCTGAATGGAATGTCCTGTATGTGTGTTTAGATCCTTTTGGCTGACTTTGCTGGTAAGTGTTCTATGATTTTGCCTATTTTCTCTCTAGTAATCCTTCTCAAATAGATAGGAGTATTCAAGCATCTAACTTTAACTGTGGATTTACCTCTCTTTTTATTTATTACTTTTTTATTTCATATTCATCCTTTTTGGGCCCTTCACACACTGCTGTGTGAGAAAGTCAGAGCACTTCCTGCCAACTGTATTATGGGCAGGACTTTGGAGTGGAAAGTCAGCTCTTTGTTTTGCCCTATAAGAAACAAAGAAAGGGCAGTATTTTCCCCATTGTCATTTCGTTTGAATTAGTTAGATATTGCCAAAAAGATTTCTGTTCTTGCCAAAAATACTTCTCTTCTTCCACTCTACAATTTCCCCAATCCTTTGGCCAGTGGGGTAGGCTTTTGTGGAAGTTTTTTGTATGTGCCTATCGGTGATTCCCATGGACAGAGGAGCCTGGGGGCTGCAGTCCATGGGGCTGCAAAAAGTCAGACACGTCTGAGCAGCTAAGCACAGCAGCATTGGTGGCTCCAGTTTTGAGTCTGTCGCAGCATCCTTTCTAGGATATGTGAGCAGTAGTAGGGAAACCCAGGGAACTCACAGTTCTCCTCTCTCCTCTCATTTCTCTCTCCTGTCTTGTCATTTCTCAAGCTCCAGGGCACCAACAAAGCCTATCTTCTTTCTTTTCACACTTCAGAGTCTTCTCATAATGGTTTACTGCATTATGTACAGTGTTGTGCTTTGTTACTCAGTTGCGACCAACTCTTTGTGACACCATGAACTGCAGCCCGTCAGGCTCCTCTGCCCATGGGGATTCTCCAGGCAAGAATATTGGACTGGCAAGAATATTGCCATGCCCTCTTCCAGGGGATCTTCCCAACCCAAGGAGTAAATCTAGGTTTCCCACATTGCAGGCCGATTCTTTACCATCTGAGCCACCAGGGAAGCCCAAGAATACTGGAGTGGGTAGCCTATCCCTTCTCCAAGGGATCTTCCTGACCCAAGAATTGAACCTGGGTCTCCTGCATTGCAGGTGGATTCTTGACCAGCTGAGCTACCAGATAAGCCCTTATTGTATTATATCCAAGGCTTTTTATTTCATAAAAAGGGCCCTGGGGAAGGGAACTACTTCATCTTGGCCTGCAAAGCATGATTTTATCAGCCTTTGCCACTCGAAGCTTTCCTTAGTTTTGACTTTCATAGGTTAAGAGTTAAAAATATAATTGGAATATGAAGTGAAGTGCAGTGAAATGAAGTCACTCAGTCAGGTCCTACTCTTTGTAGCCCAATGGACTGTAGCGTACAAGGCTCTCTCCATGGAATTTTCCAGGCAAGAGTACTGGAGTAGGTTGCCATTTTCTTCTCCAGGGGATCTTCCTGACCCAGGGATTGAACCCAGGTCCCGCATTGCAGGCAGATGCTTTACCGTCTGAGCCATGCAGCCCTATAATTCTGCAAATTTTTAACTTGCTCTAGTCTCTTTCATTCCTCCCCACATACTTACCATCTCTCCTCTGAACTCATTTCTTATGAATTCTCTTTAAATACAACTTATGGTAATCAACACACACCATGTTTGTTCTTTTCGTTCAATTTCTTATTTTAAAGTTACACGTACCTTGAGAACACTATCTGCTTTCCATGATATCTCAGGCAAGCCTTCTAGCAAGTGCTTCCCACAGCATGAAAGGATCCCCATCTTTCCAGCCTCCAAGAGAGGTTTCTTCTTCACCTGCCAAGTGAGCATTAAGCCAGAGCCTCACATTTGATGCTTCTATTACAGAAATAGAGTTCTTTAAGGGCCAACTTCCAAATTAATCAGGTAGCAAATGATTCCTGAAACTCTGTGGCTGAAAATAAGGAAAACTGTTTCTTTCTTTTGTTATATTAACAGCACAGCTGCCTGGGAACTCTGCTCCATAACATCTCATTTTAGATTTAGGCTGAGGCAGAAACCATCCTCTTAAAAGCCCCCTGCCTTGTTGTGCAAAGGGAAAATGAGCGCATAGGGCTGCTTCTTAAAGCGTCAAGCCCAAAGTGATGCTCCATCCGCTCACATGTCTTTGGCCATCGCTCTGTTCAAGTGGAGAAGTAAAATCTTACCACATGTTTGGTGGGAGAAAAAATAAGCTATTATGATCAGTCTTAGTGACTGAAATAATGAAAAGGATTCTCCCACATCCAGAGTCCTTGTATTTCAAGCACCTGGGGCTAGAGTGACTTTGCTCTCTTTATGGGAAGAAGGGTGGTAGTGAGTATTTGTCAGCCAAAAAGCTGGAATTTTGCAGAACACTGTCAGCTGCTTTAAAATAATCATTTGTTTCTTATTTTTTTTATTAAACAGTTTAGCTTATAGAAGTGATGTCCTAATTAAAATAAGAGTAAGGATGATTATGTGTTCTAGTAGTTGCTTTGAGAAGCACCATTGTTAGTATGGTGGAAAAGGTCTAATAAGGTATCAAGCATCTTTGACTTTTTTGTCCATTGCTCCTTTGTGCCTAGAGGTTGTGCAATTATTGTGTGAGCATAAAGAAAAAAAATCTAGTCTGCATAGCTGAACAGAAATGTAGAAGAGCTTGGCGCACGGCAGCACTGCAGAGCCAGAGGTCTCTTCCTGGACTGCCAACATTGAGACTTTTAATGATGTGTGAAAAAATGAAACTCTAAATGATTAAGGCACCTGATCTGAATTTCAAGTTTCATGCAGCTGGAAGTAATCTAGACTTAACTGGTACAACATTTAAAGGCTATTCCATCTATTATTTAGTCAACCTATTATACATATGTATATATTCACATATACATATTTCTTTAGACACACACATTCTTGCTGCTTAGTTGTTAAGTCATGTCTGACCCTTTTGCAACCCCACGGACTGTAACTTATAAGGTTCCTCTGTCCACAGAATTTCCCGGGCAAGAATCTTTCAGTGGTTTGCCATTTCCTACTCCAGGGAATCTTTCCAACCCAGGGATTGAACACCCAACGCCTGCATTGGCAGGTGGATTCCCTATCACTGAACCACCAGAGAAGGATATGTACACACATATATACATGTATTTCTAACATCTATCAATTTACCTATCTATCTATCTAGAAAGATAAAGAAAGACAACAAAGATTATGTAACTTGTCCAAAATTGACAAATAGAAAGTGGCAGAATTGAGATTTCAATTGTATTTGTTTTGGTTACAAGATGAATCTATCTATCTGTCTATCTATCTATCTTAACATATCAATCTAAATGGGATATTGTCTACAAAGATCTTCTTTCTCTTTTTCTATTAAAAATATTTCAAAATTATTTGAAAAATTATAGATACATAAAGTGCAGGCTAATTCTTCCTTATCTCTATCCTTACAACATCTCCCATAGTTTCCAGAGCTAAATATTAAATTTCAAAGCTTCTGAACAGAAAAGGATTTGGTTTATATGATTTGTAGCCACAAGAGAGACAATAGGGCAAAAAGAAAGAACCAAGAGAAAAGGAGGATCTTCTTATCTTCAAGACTTTACAGCCACAGCTTTTGGACACCTCTGGACTTTAATGGGGTTAGGCAGAGCAAACTCTTATAGAAGAATCATTAGCATGATGTCCCTCTGTTTTTCCTTAAATTCTTTTAAAGATGCTGAAACTTACAGCATGAATGGCAACTCTTAAAAAAAAAATACAACTACATTCCAAATAAGAACCTGTCAAGAAGCAGATTTAAGAAGAAAATGAAATAGGGAGAAAATAGCTTTAAGCCATTGCTCATTTTAATTTTATTAAAGCTTTCTTTTAGTAAAATAAGTTAACTTTTGTGTTTTTTTTTTTTTAATCAAAGCCAGTTCCAATTACTTGGGGATATTTCTTATTCCTAATAATTTTGAGTATTTCTTAACCTTCAATCATTTTTGAGATTGTTAAATACATGTGAATCTACGTAACAATCTTTACAAAGACCTAACTCCATGAAAACGTAACAGTGTTCTCCATTTCTTCCCTCCTGTATCCTCAAAACACACAAGTGGTTAAGGAATCCTCTCAACTTCAGAGAAGAGAAGACAATGTCTTAGAAGTTTCTTTGGCTCCAGGCTATTCACTTGGACTAAACAATCTTTATTTCTTAACCCTGCAGGCTTAAACAAATACCTTGTTACAAGTATTTATGAGTTTAATTAAATATAATAAACAATAAGGCCTGCATTCTACTTACTTTTGAATAAATGCCCTGGTTATAACAACACATCCTGAGAACTCAATAAACAGAAATGTTCCAATCAATGAAAACTCACAGATATGTAGGAGCAGCAACGGAATCAAGAAACAGAACAAATGTCATTTCCCTCACTTGTGTCCCCTTCTAATGTCAGCACTCACCCTCTCCCTAAACGCAATTCTTATCCTAGATTTATAAAATTTAGCTCAAATATTTCACGATTTTTTAAATTGTGTGTAAGTGGAAAATGGAGTGTGCATTGTTTCATTTGCTCCTTTTACTCACTGCTATGTTTATGATATTAACTGATTCATTTTATAGATACTTATCATGTATTTCACATTTTGCCATTATTACAGACATATGTATCTACTTGACTTTGGAAGTGCCAGTTTCCAGTTTGGGGCTATTATAATGCTGCTATGATCATTTATGTCCCTGTCTTTTGGTACATATGTATAGTGTGCATTTCTATTGGATACATATGTAGAAGTAGAATTATTTGCTCATTGGATGGGTGTATATCAACTGCATAAATAATGTCAAACCATTTTCCAAAATGATAGGACTATAGATTGTATCTGATACATGTGTGACATATTCCTTTAGAAAGTAAGCAGTTTTGATTTCTCCAGAGATGTTCATTACTTTAATGTAAAGAAATATTAAACTGATCGATAGAATTCTTACTAACCACTGACATGGTTGTGCTTTTGCAAAGATACTGTTTTTAGAAATTTATTTTCAACACTGTTTTCTGTTATATAGAAATAAAATAGTTGTATCAGATGTACTTTTTTCAAACATTTTTTCCCCCAGGCTGTGGCTTGTCTTTTCATTTTCTTGACATTGTTTTACACAGAGCAGAAGTTTTAATTTGAATGAAATCCAGCTTTTAAAATTATTTCCTTAATGGACTGTGCCTTTGGTGTGGTGTCCAAAAAGTAATCAGTAAATTCAAGCCCAGTTAGGCTTTCCCCTATGTTATCTTCCAGCAGTTTTATACTTTGCATTTATATTTTGATCTATGATCCATATGAGTAAATTTTTTGTGAAAAATGCAAGGCTTGTCTTTAGATTTTCTCTTGTTTTTCTTTTCGGTTGTGGATATCCCATTGTTCCAGCACTGTTTCTTAAAAAGACGATTTTTGTTCTATAATATGGCATCTGCTTCTTTATTAAAGATCAGCTGACTATATTTATGGGGAAAGGACTTATTTCCCAGAGACTTTCTATTCTGTTTTATTAATCTGTCTATCCTTTCAGCAATATCATACTTCTTTGATTACTGCAATTTTGTATTAAGTTTTGAGGTCTACTGATGCTGCTGCTGCGTCGCTTCAGTCGTGTCCGACTCTGTGTGACCCCATAGATGGCAGCCCACCAGGCTCCCCCGTCCCTGGGATTCTCTAGGCAAGAACGCTGGAGTGGGTTGCCATTTCCTTATCCAATGCATGAAAGTGAAAAGTGAAAGAGAAGTTGCTCAGTCGTGTCCGACTCTTCGCGACCCCATGGACTGCAGCCTATCAGGCTCCTCTGTCCATGGGATTTTCCAGGCAAGAGTACTGGACGGGGGTGCCATCACCTTCTCCAAGTTTTGAAGTCAAGTAATGTCAATTCTCTGACTTTTGTCTTCTCCAACACATCAATATTGTGCTGGCTGTTCTGGGTCTCTTACCTCTCTGTATAAATTTCAGAAATAATTTGTTGATGTGCACACAATAACTCTCTTTGGGATTTTTTATTAATATCACATTTAATCTTATAGATCAAGTTGGGAAGAACCGATATGCTGACAATATTGAGTCTATGAATATGGGATATCTCTCTATTTATTGCATCCTTTGATTTCTTTCATCAGAATCTGTACTTTTTTCATACAAATCTTGCAAATAATTTGTCAGATTTATATCTAAGAAAGTCATTATTTGGTGCTAATGTAACTTATCAGTTCAATTCAGTCACTCAGTGATGTCCGACTCTTTGCCACCCCATGAATCGCAGCATGCCAGGTCTCCCTGTCCATCACCAACTCCCAGAGTTCACTCAGACTCACGTCCACAAGTCAGTGATGCCATCCAGCCATCTCATCCTCAGTCGTCCCCTTCTCCTCTTGACCCTAACCCCTCCTAGCATCAGAATCTTTTCCAATGAGTCAACTCTTCGCATGAGGTGGCCAAAGTACTGGAGTTTCAGCTTCAGCATCATTCCTTCCAAAGCAATCCCAGGGCTGATCTCCTTCAGAATGGACTGGCTGGATCTCCTTGCAGTCCAAGGGACTCTCAAGAGTCTTCTCCAACACCACAGTTCAAACACATCAATTCTTCGGTGCTCAGCCTTCTTCACAGTTCAACTCTCACATCCATACATGACTACTGGAAAAACCATAGCCTTGACTAGATGGACCTTATTCAGCAAGATAATATCTCCGCTTTTGAATATGCTATCTAGGTTGGTCATAACTTTCCTTCCAAGGAGTAAGCGTCTTTTAATTTCATGGCTGCAGTCACCATCAGCCATGATTTTGGAGCCCCATAAACTAAAGTCTGACACTGTTTCCACTGTTTCCCCATCTATTTCCCACGAAGTGACGGGACCAGATGCCATGATCTTCATTTTCTGAATGTTGAGTTTTAAACCAACTTTTTCTCTCTCCACTTTCACTTTCATTAAGAGGCTTTTTAGTTTCTCCTCATTTTCTGCCATAAAGGTGGTGTCATCTGCTTATCTGAGGTTATTGATATTTTTCCCAGCAGTCTTGATTCCAGCTTGTGTTTCTTCCAGTCCAGAGTTTCTCATGATGTAAAAAAATTTATAATGTGTTTCAAATTTCACATTTTCATTGCTGATATTTTCAAAAGAGATTGACTTTTGTAACCTTGTAGCCTACATCTTTGCTTTAATTACTAACTAGTTACAGATTTTTACCCCCAGCTTAGGTAGGACAGGAAGACAAGAAAGACTAGTATTGGGTAGTTCCCTCCCCCCAGATAGGCTAGACTTTGATAAAACCCCAGCAGATTAGGCTCTTGTAAAAGGCTATGGTTTTTCCAGTGGTCATGTATGGATGTGAGAGTTGGACTTGAAGAAAGCTGAGCACCGAAGAATTGATGCTTTTGAACTGTGTTGGAGAAGACACTTGAGAGTCCATTGGACTGCAAGGAGATCCAACCAGTCCATTCTGAAGGAGATCAGCCCTGGGATTGCTTTGGAAGGAATGATGCTGAAGCTGAAACTCCAGTACTTTGGCCACCTCATGCGAAGAGTTGACTCATTGGAAAAGACTCTGATGCTGGGAGACATTGGGGGCAGGAGGAGAAGGGGACAACCGAGGATGAGATGGCTGGATGGCATCACGGACTCGATGGATGTGAGTTTGAGTGAACTCCGGGAGATGGTGATGGAGAGGGAGGCCTGGCGTGCTGCAATTCATGGGATCGCAAAGAGTCGGACACGACTGAGTGACTGAACTGAACTGAACTGAAGATAAGTTATCTTGAGGGCAGGGTTTGTTAAGAACAGAACACTCTGGAGTATTTCAAAAGTTCCTTTTCCCCTCCATCTGTCTCGCCCTGCATGTGATTATTTCTTATTTTCTGGACATTCTGGCTGTTAGTATTATAAATAAAGGACGCTTATAATCCTCATATTTAGCACTCACTTCCCTTCTCAGGGGTAGCTAAGGCACAAGTGCTTGTCTGTGTTTGGCTTTCTGACAGGATTGCTAAAACTGCCCCAGTAAAAGTGGGGTGACCCACATAGCTTCTTGTGGATGAGTGGGGTGGATGTTTGTCTTCTCTCTAGGCCCCATTCACACCAGGGAGAGGAATGTGGGGTCCTGAATCAGACTTTCTATTGCCACAGGGGCAAAAGCTCAGCACACACTCGCTGATACTAGAGGAAAGAGGAAGTGGGAGTGAGTTGCCAGCCAGGGCTTCCTTGGTGGTTCAGACAGTAAAGAATCTCCCTACAAGGCAGGAGACCTGGGTCTGATCCCTGGGTTAGGAAGATTCCCCTGGAGGAGGACATGACAACCCAGTCTAATATTCTTCCCTGTGACCCACATAGCTTCTTGTGGATGAGTGGGGTGGATGTTTGTCTTCTCTCTAGGCCCCATTCACACCAGGGAGAGGAATGTGGGGTCCTGAATCAGACTTTCTATTGCCACAGGGGCAAAAGCTCAGCACACACTCGCTGATACTAGAGGAAAGAGGAAGTGGGAGTGAGTTGCCAGCCAGGGCTTCCCTGGTGGTTCAGACAGTAAAGAATCTCCCTACAAGGCAGGAGACCTGGGTCTGATCCCTGGGTTAGGAAGATTCCCCTGGAGGAGGACATGACAACCCAGTCTAATATTCTTCCCTGGAGAATCCGCATGGACAGAGGAACCTGGAAGGCTACAATCTATGGGGTCACAAAGAGTCAGTCACGAGCGAGTGACTAAGCAGTAACAGTAGCACTATGAACGTGAAAGTGAAGTCGCTTAGTCGTGTCCGACTCTGCGACCTACCACATACCAAAGGGCTGTCCTGGTAGCTCAGCGGCAGAGCATCTGCCTGTCAGTGCAAGAGACACGACAGACTCCAGTTGGATCCCTTGGTCAGAAAGATCCCCTGGAGGAGGGATGGCAATGCACTTCAGTATTCTTGCCTGGAAAATCCCATGGACAGAGGAGCCTGGCTGGCTGTAGTCCAGGGTGTCTCAAAGAATGAGACATAGCTGAGGAACAGAGTATGGCATGCCCCACCTACCAGGAGCTCTGCCATCTCCTCGATTTATGCGTGGGACTGGGGACTCACTTCAGAGCCTGTAGGGCCACGGTGCTGAAAAGCCTGCCTCACGATCCTGGGTGGGGTGGAGAGCAGCCCCTACTGAGCCCTGTGGACACTCAGGTTGTAGGAAACCTCATGCTGAAAAGCTTTGTCCCTCACTGCGAGTTCTCACTGCTGCCAGGCGGGGAGTTTCCAGGGAAGCTTGGGCGGCCCCTGGGCTCTTCTGACCCTGCTGTAGGAGAAATTAGATCACGGCTTCCCTCTGCACGTGTGGGTGGGATAGCAGATCGCTAGTCAACCATATTGGCATAGCTTCAGCAGGTTCGTCCACTGCTCAGGGAAAGAAGAGAGCTCTCCGCTCAGCTCTGTTGATGCTACTCTCCTGGGGGTTGAAGCACTGCTGGCATTCACCGATTAGGGACAGATAAACAGCAGCCTGCTCGTTCCTGCTGGTATCACTGGAAGAAGAACTCATAGGACCACCGTCTGACCTGGGCATCAAGGTGTGGGGTGAAAAATTAGCTCTCACTCAGTTCTGTTAAAACCATGGTAGTGGGATAGGGCAGGTTTCCAATGATTTCTGATGGAATCAGTTAGGTATTGGCAAAAATCTGTTTATCTTTTCTCTTAGACCACTTTTTCTGAATATTTTTGTCCAAGAAGAATGGATTTTCCCAGGCACCTTATTATTATTTTTTTTTTTCTGACCCAATTGGCAATTCCAATTAGGAGGCTTCTGAGGTGCCATGTCAAATATATATAGCCGGAAAAAAGATAGCCCAGTGAACACAACTTCTCAAGTCCTGAGGTCCCTAGGCAGCCATCAAACCTTTCCACCCTTCAGAGTCTTCCCACATCTAATCATTGTGTTATGTTCAAGGACTTTTACTTATAAGAGAAAGAATCTGGGAGGTGTAGGGCTACTTCATATTACTAGAACAGAGGTTTCACCTCTTAATAATAATATAACAGTAAGCCTTTTTTTTTTTATTTTTATAATCCTTGTTACATAAATCTTAGTCCACAGATACATTGGTAAGCTTTGTGCAGGCTTGCACATTCATTNTGCTCACCTAAAACAAAGTTATGTGAAATGATTTCATAATAATCAAATTATATCACTTAAATAGTAAGGAAAATAAGGTAATATGCTTTTCAGACCAAGCAGAATTTTAAAAGTAGAACAAAATGAGTTGTTTTATGTTGTGGGTGAGAAAATTTCAAAGTAAAAACAAAGGTACAAGCATAAAATATCATGACACTTCACATGTATTTCAATATTATTAAAAAGGAAATATGTATTAAAAATGTAATATAGAATGTATCATTTAAGCAAATATTAACAAGTTTATAAATGATCTGAATAATATAGAAAAAAGTATGTCTATATATTTCATCATAATATAAACAAATAATATATAAGCAAATATAAACAATTTATATTTATATTACTGTTAATATAATCATAATATAAACAAACAGTATACTTACTTATTAAAAACTATAGCAGATTTACAAATTATAATATATTGGCTCAATAGTTGTATAAGTGACATCAACTGTCAGTTCATACTGAGAATATTCCTTCTTGTAGTATAACTGAATGAATAAGTCATATATTTGAATTGGCCACATGATCTGTCCAGATTGATTTCTAAATAAACCACATTTTGGTTATCCAGTCACCTATTGAGGAACAACGGAGAAGGAAATGGCAACCCACTCCAGTGTTCTTGCCTGGAGACTCTCAGGACGGCGGAGCCTGGTGGGCTGCCGTCTCTGGGGTCGCACAGTCGGACATGACTGAAGCTACTTAGCAGCAGCAGCAGCATTAAGGAACAAGTTAGTTGCTTCCAAGTTTGGCAATTATGGATAAGCCAGCTATAAACATCTGTGTGCAAATTTTTATGTGAACATAAATTTTCTGCTCACTTGGGTAAACAAAAAGTATGTCTGTGGAATCACAGTGTAAGAGTATATTTAGTTTTAGAAGAAACTGCCAAACGGTATTACAAAGTGGCAGTGCCAGTTTGCAGTCCTACCGGCAATGAATGAGACTCCCTGTTGCTTTATATCCTCACAAGTGTTTGGTGTTGTCACTGTTTTGGTTATAAGTCATTCTAATAGGTATGTAATGGTATGTCTTTATATTCAATTTGCGATTCCCTAGTGGCTTGTTACTCTGAGTTCTTTTCATGTGCTTATTTACCATTTGTTTGTCTTCTTTGGTGCAAAATCTACCCAGAGCTTTTGTCAAGTTTTCCATTAGGATTTTAGGGTGTTTTTTTTTTTTTTAACAATTGTTGAGTTTTAAGTGCCCTTTGTATATTTTGACATCAGTTCTTTATAAGATGAGTGCTTTGCAAAGATTTTCTCCTGGACTATGGTTTGGAGTATCTTATTCTCTTAAAGAGTACTTTAGCAAAGCAGAAATTGTTAACTGTATTACCATTTCCAAGGTCACTTAGATTACTTTGTTATTTTCAAAATGTTTTATGGTTTTACATTTAGCTTGCGAACAATTTTGAGTTAACTTTTTGTGAAGAACATAAAAAGAGTCTACTTACTTTTTTTTTTTTTTAACATGTAGATGTCAAGATGTTCTGGCACCATTTGTTAAAAAGGCAATACCTTCTCAAATGAATTGTCTTTGCTTCTTTCTCAAACATTGAGTATATTTGTATGGGCCTATTCTGTTTTATCAATCTTTTTTTTTTGTTGTTTGGTTTCTTTTGTCTGTTTTTAGTAATGACACACATTCTTTATAACTATATAGTAAATCCTGACATCAGATAATGTCAAACCTCTGACCCTTTTTTCCTTTAGCTATTCTGGATTTTTGCCTTTTAATTTAAACTTTAGAATCAATTTGTCAATGTCCACAAAGGAACTTGCTAGATCCTTGATTAGAATTGTACTGAATCTATAAATCAGGCTGGGAGAACTGACACCTTAATAGTATTTAGTCTTCCTTTTCATGTACATAAGACTATCCTTTCACTTATTTAAATTTTTAAAAAATGTCATCAGAGTTTTGTAGTTTGCCTCATATATGTCTTATACATATTTTGTTAGTTTAACAACATACATATTTAGATAATGAAGGGTAAAGCAAGGCCCCATCACTTCATGGAAAATAGAGGAGGAAAAGGTGGAAGCAGTGACAGATTTCCTCTTCTTGAATTCTAAAATCACTACAGATGATGACTGCAGCCATGAAATTAGAAGACCATTGTTTCTTGACAGGAAAGCCATGACATAACCAGACAGTGTGTTGAAAAGCAAAGACATCACTTTGCCAACAAAGGTCCATGTAGTCAAACTGTAGTCTTTCCAGTGGTCATATACAGCTGTGAGAGCTGGACCATAAAGAAAGCAGAGTACCGAAGAATTGACGCTTTTGAACTGTGGTGCTAGAGATGACTCTTGAGAGTCCCTTGGACAGCAAGGAGATTAAACCAGTCCATCCTAAAGGAAATCAACCATGAATACTCATTGGAAGGACTGATGCAGAAGCTGAAGCTCCAGTATCTTGGTCACCTGATGTGAACAGCTGACTCACTGGAAAAGACCCTGATGCTGGGAAAGACTGAGGACAAAAGGAGAAGAGGGCATCAGAGGAGATGGATGGATGGCATCACTGATGCAATGGACATGAACTTAGGAAAACGCTGGGAGATGGTGATGGACAGGGAGGCCTGGTGTGCTGCAGTCCACGGGGTCCAAAGAGTCAGACATGACAGGGTGATTGAATAGCAACAACAAGAAACCATATTTAAACTATAATAATTATAACTACTTAGAGCCATATGAAGATAGAATAGTACTGACCAGAATTCCAGTTATTTATCCAAATTATTTTAAAGAATTGCTACAGTAGCTTTCTTTTTGTTTCCATTTGCATGGAATATACAATTCTTTCACTTTCAGGCTGTGTGTGTCTTTAGATCTGAAGTGAGTGTCTTGCAAGCAGCATATATGTAGGCCTTGTTTTTGAATTATTTCTATTTATTAGGTAGTTTGGTCATGTTTTCTGATTTTGGAGATGTGGCCTTATAGCCTTCTGTAGGTTATACCCCTTAGGGTCCAGCTCTAGTAACCTAGAGCTATTTGCTGTAGGGGTGCCTTCCAATTTTTCTGGAGCTATCTGTCCTGTGACTGGCTTTTCCCTCGTGGTAATACCTCAAAGCCAGGGCTCTGGAGCTTCCTGGAGAGACAATGGCAAACTTCTCCTTGAGTGACACCCCCTGACTTACCTCTTCTGCAGTAGAACTGCTTCCTCATAATCTACACACCCACGGTAAAGCCTACACCCTGTGACTGTGTATGGAAGAATGCCCTAATTCTTAGCTACACTGCTCAGAATGTAGCCTCAGGCAGCCGGGGCAGGATAAGAAGGCCCGAAGTCCTGCTCTTCTTGAGTAGGCATCCTTTCACCTGTATTGGGAAAGAGGGTGCTTTCTTCAATGCTGCACCTTGCCTGCAGCATTCTGGAGTGGAATGTCAAGCTCATGAGCTGGGAGGGACTAGGGAAGGAACGGTCTTTTTTCAAATGTCATGGATACTCATCTTTCTTACTAAATGTTTATGAATAGACGTTTATTTTATGGTTTCTCTTAGGACAACTTCAAGATTTTTTAAATAATTAGTTCATTTAAAAAATAATTCTTACTATTTTCAATGGGGAGGGAATCATCAGTGCTTCTCACAACTGCAACACCAAAAGTTAATTTTGTAACTTATGTGAATTCATTTTACTTCTACATGTCTGAAAATGAAGAGTCTTAAATATGCCAAAGACTGAGAATTCCAGCATACTCACCAGAGAGTAGAGAGGACTCCAAGAGGGACGAGCGCCTCCCACACACCTTCCCAGAGCTGCATAGCCACATGTGACCACATCTGCTCCTGGCAAGGTCAGCTCTGTTTTTGCTTTCTCTCCTATTAAATTAAATTGTTAGACTTTGTATTGAAATCTTTAAACAAATTGATAAATAGCACATTAAATGGAAAGCATGTTCAATTAGAGAAAGAGATATGAATGCATGACATGCCAGAAACAATACATAAAGTTTTCAAATCTAAGTTTTATAAAGCTAGTTTGAAGTACTTAATGATTTTATAACAAAATGCATTTTAGTCTATCATAAGCTACTTAGTCTCTCCATTTATTCATTTTCACTTGCTAAATCCTCTAAGCTTTCTTACTTTGTCATTGTCTCATGATACCAAATTGTATATATCATGAATAAAAAAGGAAAGTGCTCTAATGAATTTCTCAGTAGATCTTATTGTGAACTTGATTTCTTAATATATTCTTAACGTATTTTTTGTACTGAAGGACTTGTCAAGTTAAAAATAACTGAGCCTTACATTATGTTCCTATTATCTATTCATACAAACTCAATGAATAAATTATATCATTTTGCTTTCAACATAATGAAAAGTGAATTTGGCATCAACTATGTGGAGAAAATATTAAGCTTCTAAACAATACTATTTATGCTCCAAAAAGTAGCCATAGATTCAAAATCTAATGGTAAACTACTTGAAAAAATTCAGGCAAGTAGAAAATAGAGAAATTACATAAAATAACTGGAAGTAAATATTTAATATTTTTGATTACCACTGAAAAACAGACTCTTTGACATAAAAGCTGAAAAAGTAAATTATTAAACTTTTACATCTGGAACCAAAGTATAGTACTCAACTTATTATCATATAATAACTGTATGCATTTAAGTGAAGGCTTATGTTAGGAGTCTTAACCACTAAGGCACAAAAATTCAAACTATGCAATCAACCAAAAAACAAAGCAAAAATACCTAAAGCAACTCTCAGAATGGGAGAAAAATGTTTGAAAGGCATATATATGATGAGGGATTAATATGCAGAATAAAAAAAAAAAAAACTCAGTAAACTTAACAACAAAAAACCAAAAGACAATTCAAAAATGAGCAAAAGACTTTAAGAACAATTCTCCAGACTATATATGCAAATGATCAATAATCACATGCAAAGATACTCAACATCACTAGTCATTAAGGAAATGAAAATCACTATGAGATACCATTTCGCATCTTTAAGGGGGTATTATTTTAAAAATATGTAAGGGGGAATTGTTTAAAAAATATATAAGGATTATAGGAGAAAAATGGGAAGGGAAGGAGAAAAAAGGAAGGAAAAAAGCAAGTGTTTGCAAAGATGTGAAGAAATCAGAATCTTTGTGTATTGTTGATTGGAATGTAAAATAGTGCAGCCACTAATGAAAGCAATATGGTGATTCCTCAAAGAACAAAACACATAGAATTACCCTATGATCAGAAATTCAACTTCTGATATATAACAAAATAACTGAAAGCAGTCTTGAAGAGATATCTGTACACTCATGTTTATAGCAGCGTTATTCACAATAGACAAAAAGTAGAAGCAAACCAAGTAACTATTGGCAGGCGAACAGATAAATAAAATGTGGTATATACATCCAATAGAATATTATTCACTTGTTAAAAGGAAGGAAATTTCAACACTTGCTACAACATGGTTGAAAACATGTCAAGTGAAGTAAGCCAGTCAAAAATTAGTACTGTGATTCTACCCATATAAAATACTAGAGACATGTTGATTTCAGAGGCTGGAGGAAAGAGGCAATGGAGAGTTTGATTAGTGAGTATAGAGTTTCTGTTTCGGAAGATGCAAAAAGTCTTATGGGTGGATTTCAGTAATGGTTTCAATTTAATGTATTTAACAGTGTATAACACAATACTGCTGAATGATATGATATAATTTGTCTACAATGGTGTCTTTGTTACATTTATTTTACCACAATTAACTTTTAAAACACTAAAACAAAAAATAAATGGAAATAAACTATACAAGTTTACAATCATATTGGAGTTTTAGCACATATATTTTAATATGTGCCAAAAGAAGTAAACACAATATTAGGATGTGATCAACTCATTTAAAAGAAATGATGTCTTAACTGAGAGAATACACATTGTGCTCATTAATGACAGAATATACATTATTCTAAACAGCATACAAATACAAAAATTCTATATAATGTGATCATAGTTTCAACACACTTAAAAAATTAAAATAATATACCACATTTTCCTTGAATGCAGGGAAATGTTGATTACTGGCTCAAAATGTTCCTGACTCAAAGAGATCCCCTGAAGAAGTGATAGGTTACCCACTCCAGTATTCTTGGGCTTCCTTGGTGGCTCAGATGGTAGAGAATCTGCCTGCAGTGTAGGAGACTTGGATTTGATCCCTGAGTTAGTAAGATCCCCTGGAGGATGGCTTAGCAACCAACTCCAGTATTTTTGCCTGGAGAATTCCCATGGACAGAGGAGCGTGCAGGCCAAAGTCCATGCAATTCACAAACAGCTAAAAATGACTGAGTGACTAAGTACAAACCACCACATTTTCCCTAATGCAGTTGTATTCAGATAAAAAACCAATACCATAAATTAACTTAGAAAATCTTTGACTATTTTATTTGTAATTTAAGTAATACTTTTCAAAATAATCCATGGATCACAATGGAATCATAAAGGAAGTTAGAAAATAGTTTTAAATGAATCATAGTAAAACAATATTATATCAATTCTGAGGGCCATAGACTAAAAATTTTCTTATATTTTATTTGTTCAAAAATGTATGTCATACATATTAATTAAAAAAATTAGAATAAGAACATAAATTTGACTCAAAGAATGCATGATAAGAATACATGATAAAGAAAATTCTGAGTAGACATGTGCAAAGATTTTGATAAACATAGCATAGAAAAGACCAACGTAACCAAAATTTATCCTTTGATAAGAGAGTTAACATGATGGTAGACCTCTAGAAGGACGAATCACAAAGAAAGTACAAATTACCAAAACTGAGAACAAAATAAAAATATCATTACAGATCCTACAGATATTAAACATATTTTAAAAGAATAGTAAGGCTCTATGGAAAAATTCATTATATTTGAAAATTCATATGAAATACAACTTTTCTAAGAAAACATCAGTTATCAAAACATTAAGAAAACTTATGACACCTAAGAGTGTTTTTTGGTAATTTGTGCTTTGACTTAGGGGCTTCCCAGGTGGCGCTAGTGATAAAGAACCTGTCAGACAGTGCAGGCAATGGAAGAGACACAGGTTTGATCCCTGGATAGGGAAGATTCCCTGGAGGAGGAAATGGCAACCCATTCCAGTATTCTTACCTGGAGAATGACAGGGACAGAAGAGCCTGGTAGGCTACAGTCTATAGTATTGCAAAGGCTGGACACAACTGAAGCGACTTAGCAAAAAAGACTGGATCAACTATGTCCAATATTAAAAATTTAAAAGTTAGATCATGTGACAACATACCGTACTGAATTCCAGAGAGTTCAAAATTATGATGTCTGTCATGTATAAGTAACTTCATGAAAGGAAAACATAACCCCCCCCAAAATATGAATAAAGAGTAAGAACATATATTCACATACTTTTTTGTTTACTGCAATTGTAACACAGGCGAAATGTAGTTTACATACACTTTTTTCACCTACAATATTAGCCAGTATTGTGATGTCTGATAACACTCCTTTGTTAGTTACCACATAAGCAGCCAATTTTATGTTTATCACTTGAGAATGCAATTGGGAATATAACCTATGAAAAATAATTAGATAATAAAATAAAACAATTCATTTATAAAGCTAAAATAATTCACAAATTTTATGTGTAAAATGCTTAAATATACCAATAGGTACACTGATATGATGAAAGAAAATTTGAAATTACTTCTGAGTATCAAAATTTTAAATACACCCATTCGTAAGCCCCCATTGATTTCACTTCAAAGTATCTTACAAATAAAAATCAAGATTGAAAATAATAAAGAACCTGAAGTATTCAGGTAAAATGGTTTCAACCATATTTATGGAAGGGGTAAGCCTGGTATAGACAGTGTATGGACTTCCCTGGTGGCTCAGATGTTAAAGAAACTACCTGCAATGCAAGAGACCTGAGTTCAATCCCTGGGTCAGAAAGATCCTTTGGAGAAGGGAATGGCAATCCATTCCAGTATTCTTGCCTGGAAAATCCCATGGACAGAGGAGCCTGGTGGGCTAAGGTTCATGGGGTCACAAAGGGTCAGACACGTCTGAGCTAACACTTTCTCTTTCAGACAGTATATAGATGGATTTTAGATATATGTCTGTATGAAAACTATGTGACTGCATGAATACACAAAAATCTGAGCACACTATTCCCTGGAAACTGGAATACATTGTCCAGTGGTAGTCAAGATAGGCTAGTTTATTCTCTAGTAACAAAGTTCACCAAAAATCTCAGTGCAGTAACACACAACATACTCTTCCCTACTCATTCAAGTCCACAGTGAGTCTGAGTGGCTGACTCTCCAAGCCTTTAGGGGAGTTTTTCTCCCTTTAGGCCAATTTATAGTCTTAATTCTTTTCTGTCTCACGAGAACATGTTCTCCATGATCATGTCAGCAAAAGAAAGGCTGAAATTTTAACAAGGTTTTCATCCTTCCATCTGGGATATGATTCCCATCACAAACATTGACATTCCATTAACCAGAAATGGGTTCACGTTTCCAGGTAATGCCAAGAAGCGTGGATCACCTGACTTCTTGTACACCTGGGAAGGAAAAAGGAAGCAGATCTTGGTGGGTACAATTATTTTACTCATTTTAGGTTGATGTAGATAATGTGTGTCTCTCTCCAGAGACAAGTAATTAAACATTTAATAAAAACATAGGTGAACTAATGATCAAACTTATTGCCCTCACATGCACTTGGCGCCTATTTATTGCCACCCATCTACTGCTGATCATAAGAGCAAATAGGCTGGGATAAAAACATTATATTGTATAGCTTGATATAACAATTAATTAGAAGAATGTGATGATTTTATGGGAAAATCTAAAATATTTAAAGCTGAATATGACTATATTAACATATTTTATCAGCAATAGGTTGATGTAGATAGTGTGTGTCTCTCTCCAGAGACAAGTAATTAAACATTTAATAAAAACATAGGTGAACTAATGATCAAACTTATTGCACTCACATGCACTTGGCGCCTATTTATTGCCACCCATCTACTGCTGATCATAAGAGCAAATAGGCTGGGATAAAAACATTATATTGTATAGCTTGATATAACAATTAATTAGAAGAATGTGATGATTTTATGGGAAAATCTAAAATATTTAAAGCTGAATATGACTATATTAACATATTTTATCAGCATTTTCCAAAGAAAACATGAAGATTTCCACATTTAAGAGTAATTACATAATATATTAATATTTGCATTAAAATAATGCTTATATGCATTTTACTATGCAGAAAACATAAGAAACTAGTAACTTCCAAAGAGGAGAAATAAAGACAAGAAACATAAGAAGAAGCTCACTGTAATTTCTACTGTGCATAGTTTTGTCAATTTGAATATTCTATCCAAAATTTGCCTTAATTATTTTTTAAAAAGATCAATTAATTAATAATACATTTTGAAAATAACCCCACTGTCAGTTGAAGAAAAGGAAAAGAAAAGAAAAGAATTTAGTAAATTTATGAAAACCGTAAGGTGTCTCTTTCCATGGGATCTCCTGGGCAAGAGTACTGGAGTGGGTTGTCTTTTCCTTGTCCAAAAGATCTTCCCAATCCAAGGATCAAACCTGAATCTGCTGAACTGGCAGATGGATTAGTTACCACTGAGCCACCAGGGGAGCTGTAAAACATCAGTAGTGACTGCTGCTGCTGCTGCTGAGTTGCTTCGGTCCTGCCCGACTCTGTGCGACCCCATAGACGGCAGCCCACCAGGCTCCACTACTAATGCAGGTAGAATGAGACAGAAATTTTTAAAGATATGTTTTTCAAACTATATAAAAGGTTGTATATCATATTTCTTATTGAATTTTCTTTCAAAAGCACTTAGCTACATTAAGCACATTTTAATCAACATTTCCCCAGAAAATATGGAGACTGCCACAGTTAAGAACAATAATTACGTATTAATATTTGCATTAAAATTTTACATTACTTTAAAAGGATATACTTAAGTATAGATCACTAAAAATTTATATGTTGTCACATTAAGAGATTTTTAATTAAAAAAAGAAGATGCATTTCATGAGCAAAAGCATTGTCATGACTATGTTGACCTGCAAATCCACATAGTTCTTTTTATCTACATGCTCCTGGGGAAGGTGAGTGCTTTCTTTTTTTCTCATCCCTAGAAGAATTTTCTCAATTATATATTTGAGACTTTGATTTTGATCCAAATAGTCTTCTATGAATTTGCAGAAAATCTTACCAAATTGTAATATCTCTAATGGACCCAAAATTTACATGGACATTGTTTCAAATTTCAATATCTCAGTTGTTGATATATCACACACAAAAAAATAGAAATTTGGGGATACGCATGGACACTTCTCATTCCAATGGTCAGTTTTTATTCCAAACCCAAAGAAAGACAATGGCAAAGAATGTTAAACTATCACACAATTGCACAGTTGCAGTCATCTCACAGGCTAGCAAAGTAATGCTCAAAATTCTCCAAGCCAGGCTATAACAATATGTGAACTGTGAAATTCCAGATGTTCAAGCTGGGTTTAGAAAAGGCAGAGGAACCAGAGATCAAATTACCAATATCAGCTGGATCATTGATAAAGCAAGAGAGTTCCAGAAAAGCATCTATTTCTGCTTTATTGACTATGCCAAAGCCTTTGACTGTGTGGATCACAATAAACTGTGGAAAATTCTGGAAGAGATGGGACTACCAGACCAGCTGACCTGCCTCTTTAGAAATCTGTATGCAGGTCAGGAAGCAACAGTTAGAATGAGACATGGAACAACAAACCAGTTCCAAATTTGAAAAGGAATAAAACAAGTCTGCATATTGTCACTGTACTTATTTAACTTATATGAGAGTACAACATGAGAAATGCTGGGCTGGAAGAAGCACAAGCTGGAATCAAGACTATCAGGAGAAATATCGATAACCTCAGATATGCAGATGACACCACCCTTATGGCAGAAAGTGAAAAACTAAAGAGCCTCTTATGAAAGTGAAAGAGGAAAGTGAAAATGTTGGCTTAAAGCTCAACATTCAGAAAACTAAGATCATGGCATCTGGTCCCATCACTTTATGGCAAACAGTGGAAATAGTGGCAAACTTTATTTATCTGGGCTCCAAAACCACTGCATGTGATGATTGCAGCCATGAAATAAAAAGGTCCATCTAGTCAAAGCTATGGTTTTTCCAGTAGTCATGTATGGATGTGAGAGTTGGACTATAAAGAAAGCTGAGCGCTGAAGATTTGATGCTTTTGAACTGTGGTGTTGGAGAAGACTTTGGAGAGTCCCTTGAACTGCAAGGAGATCCAACCAGTCCATTGTAAAGAAAATCAGTCCTGAATGTTCATTGGAAGGATGGATGTTGAAGCTGAAACTCCAATACTTTGGCCACTTGATGCAAAGAACTGACTCATTGGAAAAGACCCTGATGCTGGGAAAGTCAGAAGGCAGGAGAGAGGGAAGACAGAGGATGAGATGGTTGGATGGCTAGACCGACTCAATGAAGATGAGTTTGAGTAAGCCCCAGGAGTTGGTGATGGGCCGGGAACCCTGGCGGGCTATAGGTCATGGAGTCATAAAGAGTCGGCCATGACTGAGTGACTAAACTGAACTGAAGATGGACACTAATTGTTAATTCTTTATAGTCAAGCCTTTATGAAGTTTTATTGATTCTTTCTTCAAAATATTCTCTAATTTCTCCTACTTACTCTCATCTTCTTCACAACCATTTATTATCATGAATTATACATATCACAAATTTCCCTCTAGATCTCTAATTCTTTACCATTCATTATCTTTTTCTCCATGAATGTAGCTCATTTCTATTTCTGATAAAGAAATGCCTTTCTGAGACTCATAGGATAGAGAGCAGACATCATTCTCATCTCCATGGCCCTGCACTGTCCAGGCCCTACCTGTTTCTCTCTGTCTGGTTCACCATGCCCCATGCTCTGCCACATTCTCAGAACCCCAGTCACACTGACTTCTTTGCTCCTGGAAAATTTCATGGTGCATTTAGTTGCAACTCTTTTGTAATTGTTCAGTTTGCATGGAATGATCTCCCTAGATTTCCAGTATGCCCATAGACTAAAACATAATACTCATCAGAAACAAACAAGCAAAAAAAACACAGCTCAGCCTATATGAATGAGGGTACAAGTGGAAACATCTGTCTTGTAGAACACAGGAGAGCCCCGAGATCTCCAGGATAAATAAATGAGACTCATTCAGGTAGAAATATAACTGCTAAAGGTAAGTGGACTCTACAGTATAAACATTTTCTTTTGTGAAGTCACACTCGAGACAGTACTTGAGCCATGCCCACACCCACAGGGATTTTTCTGAGCATACCATTCATTATCTTTTTCTCCATGAATGTAGCTCATTTCTATTTCTGATAAAGAAATGCCTTTCTGAGACTCATAGGATAGAGAGCAGTACATCATTCTCATCTCCATGGCCCTGCACTGTCTAGGCCCTACCTGTTTCTCTCTGTCTGGTTCACCATGCCCCATGCTCTGCCACATTCTCAGAACCCCAGTCACACTGACTTCTTTGCTCCTGGAAAATTTCATGGTGCATTTAGTTGCAACTCTTTTGTAATTGTTCAGTTTGCATGGAATGATCTCCCTAGATTTCCAGTATGCCCATAGACTAAAACATAATACTCATCAGAAACAAACAAGCAAAAAAAACACAGCTCAGCCTATATGAATGAGGGTACAAGTGGAAACATCTGTCTTGTAGAACACAGGAGAGCCCCGAGATCTCCAGGATAAATAAATGAGACTCATTCAGGTAGAAATATAACTGCTAAAGGTAAGTGGACTCTACAGTATAAACATTTTCTTTTGTGAAGTCACACTCGAGACAGTACTTGAGCCATGCCCACACCCACAGGGATTTTTCTGAGCCTTCTAAATCTAGGCAAAGACCCAGCAGATAAACAGCCAAAACATCCTTAAATACAGATGAATACCAAATGGCAATAGTATGAACACATTTAACTATGTAAAATATAAAGACACAATTAATAGATGGATAATGAAGATTGGCAGATTATTCAAGGGACAGAGCATCACTTTATGGCTTTGCTCTGTTATTTACTTGAGGAGCCCATAAATCACCTGGGGACTGGGCATTCATAAGCTCAAATGTGCATGGAATAGATTTGGTTTTTCTGGTAATTGTGTGCTGAAAATACATGTTTTCTTTAGAGCTTATGAAAAATTAAAATTCAAACAAATAGTAAAAAAAGTAGTGCATTAACTCTGGAGCACAGCTTTTTGGTTTAGTATTGAGAAAAATACACCTTGGCACTGTTGATTCTTAGCTCGTGCTTAGTCATGTCCAACTTTTTGCTACCTTTAGACTGTAGCCAGCCAGCTCCTTTGTCCCTGGGATTTTTCAGGCAAGAATATTGGAATGGGTTAGCATTTTCCTTTCCAAGGGAATCTTCCTCACTCAAGGATAGAACCTGTGTTTCCTGTCTCCCTTTCATTGCAGGGGGATTCTTTACCCACTGAGTCTTCAGGAAGCCTCACTGTTGAGTCCCCTAGCTCTCAATTTCTTCTGTTGGAAAAAAGAGACTGCAGTGACGAATCAGGGTCAGCATGACTCCTTTATAAAAGGGGTTATTGTTCACTGATGGAAATACCAGACCTCCTGACCTGCCTCTTGAGAAAAGTGTATGCAGGTCAGGAAGCAACAGTTAGAACTGGACATGGACAACAGACTGGTTCCAAATCGGGAAAGAAGTACATAAAGGCTGTATATTGTCACCCTGCTTTTTTAACTTATATGCAGAGTACATCATGAGAAACACTGGGCTGGAGGAAGCACAAACTGGAATCAAGATTGTCAGGAGAAATATCAATAACCTCAGATAGGCAGATGACACCACCCTTATGGCAGAAATTGAAGAAGAACTAAAGAGCCTCTTGATGAAAGTGAAAGAGGAGAGTGAAAAAGCTGGCTTAAAGCTCAACATTCAGAAAACGAAGATCATGGCATCTGGTCCCATCACTTCATGGCAAATAGATAGGGAAACAGTGGAAACAGTGCTGACTTTTTTGGAGGGGGCTCCAAAATCACTGCAGAGGGTGACTGCAGCCATGAAATTAACAGATTCATACTCCTTAGAAGGAAAGTTATGACCAACCTAGACAGCATATTAAAATGCAGAGACATTACTTTGTCAACAAAGGTCCGTCTAGTCAAGGCTATGGTTTTTCCAGTAGTCATCTATGGATGTGAGAGTTGGACTATAAAGAAAGCTAAGTGCCAAGAATTGATGCTTTTGAACTGTGGTGTGAAGACTCTTGAGAGTCTCTTGGATTGCAAGGAGATCCAACTAGTCCATCCTAAAGGACATCAGTCCTGGGTGCTCATTGGCAGGACTGATGTTGAAGCTGAAACTCCAATACTTTGGCCACCTGGTGTGAAGAACTGACTCATTGGAAAAGACCTCGATACTGGGAAAGATTGAGGGCAGGAGGAGGAGGGGACGACACAGGATGAGATGGTTGGATAGTATCACTGACTCGATGGACATGAGTTTGTGTGAACTCTGGGAGTTGGTGATGGACAGGGAGGCCTGGTGTGCTACAGTCCATGTGATCAAAAAGAGTCAAACACGACTGAGTGACTGAACTGAACTGAGCCAAACAGTATATACCTAGAGGTTGGTGACTGAAGAGGAGGCAAGGCTGAGGACAAGAGTTCAATTATTATTCTCAGTTCAGTATAGTTCAGTTCAGTCACTCAGTTGTGTCTGACTCCTTGTGACCCCATGAAACGCAGCACGCCAGGCCTCCCTGTCCATCACCAACTCCCGGAGTCCACTCAGACTCACGTCCATCGAGTCAGTGATGCCATCCAGCCATCTCATCCTCTGTCGTCCGCTTCTTTTCCTGCCCCCAATCCCTCCCAGCATCAGAGTCTTTTCCAATGAGTAAACTCTTCACAGGAGGTGGCCAAAGTACTGGAGTTTCAGCTTTAGCATCATTCGCTCCAAAGAAATCCCAGGGCTGATCTCCTTCAGAATGGACTGGTTGGATCTCCTTGCAGTCCAAGGGACTCTCAAGAGTCTTCTCCAACACCACAGTTCAAAAGCATCTATTCTTCGGCGCTCAGCCTTCTTCACAGTCCAACTCTCACAACCATACATGACTACTGGAAAAACCATAGGATCCCAGCTAACCAACAAGTAACCCTTCTCTACATTTACATATATCATCTTCAGTGGAAGGCCAAGACTGTGGCTCCTGTAACAAGCAAAGACCTGTCTTAGATACCTGACTACACACAGATGTAGTCAGTATCAGCAATGCCATCATTTCTCTGGGCTTCCCTGGTACCTCAGAGCATAAAGGGTCTGCCTGCAATGCAGGAGACACAGTTTCCGTCTCTGGGTCAGCACGATTCCATGGAGAAGGAAATGGTAACCCACTCCAGTATTCTTGCCTGGAGAATCCCATGGATGGAGGAGCCTGGTAGGCTAGAGTCCACGGGATCACAAAGACTCAGATAAGACTGAGCAAATTCAGTTTCACTTTACACATTTTTCTTCCATTTTCAGATGGTTCAGCTTTCCTTAATACTTGCCTCTGTCTTATCAGCTGCTGTCCAAGTATGCAATGTACAGCCAACGTCCTCCAGCAAGCTGATATGTTCCCTATTTCATTACTAAAACTTTGGCTTTGGTAGACCCCTGACTTGAGTCCCAAGTAACAAAAGGCAACTTAACCAGCCAATTCTCTTCCAAGAATCCCCTCTACCATGTCCTACCACAGAGAAGTCAATCCCAAATGACATTCTGTCACCTGTAAACCCAGTAGTAGTTTCAGTTTCTGCTTAGCTTAGAGCCTTTCAGTTGCACATAAGAGAAATCCATGACAGACCAGCTTATGCAAAATGAAAAGTTTTGACCCCAGTAATAGAAAAGACCAGAGATGGTCTACCTCTCTGTCTCAGGGGCTCTGAATGCTCACAGAACACCATCAGGGGACAAGGGGACTGTGAAAGCCAGTCTCTGGGGGTGCTCATGCCATGTCACCTACACATGGTGCTGCCTCATACTCTCTGGGCTGGGAACAATGACCCAGAGCCGATGCAGCTAAAGTGCTCCTCATAGTTGATGATAGCATGAAGGGGAGAGATCATTTCCCTAACCCGAGCTGTCATAATAGCCACTCCAACATCCCTCTGACACACTTGGAGGCAAGTGAGCAACGGCCCTTCTGTGGTTTTGTCTGCTCCATCCAGCCTCATCCTGGGCACCCCGGCTCTCTCTGATCACCTCCAGGGTAGGGCAGCACGTCCTGAAACCGAGGCAGGGAGATGACGTAACAGACTTCAGTACAGTTAAGTGTTATTTTTTAGAGCTACAGAGATATTGACTTTATACCTTAAAAAATAATTCAAAAGTATTGCCTTTGGAGAGTGAAAAATTTTAGAAGAGGTATAGAACAGGTGCTTTGCTTCTCATGAAAGGTTCATCTGGTGATATTTGATAGTGTATCTTATGCAGAGGTGACCTTAATGTATATTTTAAAATAAAATTAATAAAAAGATGATGTGGTTGCTGTGTGTCTTTGCAGGATCAAGAAGGTATTCATACAGCCTAGATCCAAGTAGGAGGCATGTTTTCATATCTCCCAATGCTAAAATTGAATATTAGAGAACTTAAGACCTATACAATATGAGGCAAATGTAATTTGGGGCTTTGATTTTGGCTTTTAGTTAAACTAGAAGTATAGTAATAAAATAATAATGCTCAATTTCAAAATCTGATCAAGAAAGCGCAATAGAAAATAATGAGCCAATCACAATTAAGATTATGGTTGTTAAGAAAACTAAATTAAAATATAAGAGAATTAAGCTTGATGGTATATTAAAACATAATCTACCTAGACTAAGTAGGATTTAGGCCAGGAATGAAAGGTTAGCATTATATTTGGGGATATATTTCTATAATACATCAAACTAACAGACATATTTCATCATCTCAGAAGCTATTCAATGCAATGAAATACACTCCCAGATCAAAAAAGTAATAAGCAGCAGTCTTTCAAGGGTGGATCATAAGGATAACTCCTTTTGAAACAAGAAGTATCTCCAATCATTATTATTTCTTTGGTAAGATCCTGGAAATAATAATTTTAAATTTAGAACCACTAGTGATTATTAATATTATTTTAAATGCTTCTGAAATATACAGACAATTAAATATGAGTGACTATAAGATATATCAACTATTAGAGAAAGAATGAAAAAATAATAGATTCAAAAATGTCATTGTTTCCTAGAAAACAAAGAAAATGAACTAAACATCTACTGGCATTTAAATGCAAAAATATGTGCTAAATATAAAAAATATTTAAATCAGAGCTAAATGTCTTCAAGTGGTCATTTGTCAGAGTTAATCTCCCAATTTAGTATTTTATTATTATAGTTCTCGAATTTCAGTATTTTATTATAATAGTTCTAATCATTTTTGTTTTTAAGTCAGCATCAGAAAAATGCTATAATCCTTTATGTTCTTAATGAAGCTACCTGGGGTTACTTGTCAACAGATTTTTTTTTTTTTCAAATATATATATCTTCAATAGCAGCTGCACTTGGTTGTACTTTCTAAGCGATTCTCTTAGTATAAGTAATACAAATTCTTTGAGGATCTTCAGCTCAAAATCTTATATCATTTCTAAAAATTCTCTGAATACATCTAGAATTGCAAAATCAAATGTGCTATTCCTTCATACTCCTTCTCTCCTTTTTCCAGGGTGTAAAATGCTGAAGTTTTGTGACCAAAATATTTCATGACCACTCATGTCATAAATAGTCTAACCTAAACATGTTCTAGAAATGTAAGTGCTCTTCTCTGCTAATCTGGTAGAAGCACATAATTAAAATTGTGGCTTGGCTTTGAAAATGCCACATTTAAAAATGATGAAATGAAAAAAGCATTCCTTTCACATGATCTGAACCTTATGTTTAGAATGTTTTATATGGAGTACCAGCTTAGTCCTTAAGCTGTTCCATTCAAGTAGAGTCACAGTGGATATTTTAAAACCCTGAGAGAAAAGCCATAAGGGGCAACATTCTGGAAGCCTCTGGTGTCATAAAGAAAAACATGCATCAAAATAAAGATCTTCAAAATGCAGAGGTTGCCTCAGTGCAAAAGTTCTCCTCCACTCCTTCAGACATGTCCACTGGGCTCCAAAACAGCTGTTTATATGTCAAGGCTCAATTCCAAGGGTACGTTAGATTAGAACTCAGTATAACACGGAGAGAAAAGAGGATAGCTATTTCCAACTGGCTGTAGGAGAAAGAGTGTGCCCTAGTGGTCTTCATACTAGGTGTATATACTCATACAAAGTTTATGTACTCAGCTTGGTTTAGACTATTGATTTGAAGTTTATATGAAGTTATGGATAAACTAGCTTTACCCAGTTTTCTGAAGACAAGGAAAGCATCAATCCTGTTCACACACATATTCCTGCAATGCGCAATCTGTTCTCTGCCTGGACCATCGATGGCCATCCAAAGACCACAGCCTGGGAGAAGACACTTGCAGAGAAGAAACAAAGGAATAACCAAAAAGCATGCAAACAAAAAACCTGTGACTAACCAAAACTTTATATGTGTATCCATTAAGTGTCCCTTGTGCATGCTAAGTCCCATCTGTCGTGTCTGACTCTTTGCAATCCTATGAACTAGCCCGTCAGGCTCCCCTGGCCATGGGATTCTCCAGGCAAGAATACTGGAGTGGGAAGTGTTCCTTACCACTGAGCTAAGGTCTGAAAGGAAAGGGGGCAGATATAAGACCTTCACTGGCCTGAGACACACTGTCATTTAGGAACATAAGTCATGTGGGAAGCAGTGAAGTGAATATGCAGGTCAGTGATTGAGACAGGGATGAAATCTAGAGATGGAGCCATTAGAGATACTGTCTGGAACAGGGCTCCTGTCCCAGAACATTTATATGGCAAGTTATTAATGAGTTTACTTAGTGGAATTATTTATTTTCACATGTTGTGGTTTCTTTTTTTTCTTTGCCTTTTATTGTTGTTGTTGGAGTTAAATGGTCATTCATCTGTGTTGGCAAACACAAAGATATATAGTGATAAAATATTTTTAAGTAAAATAATGTTTTGTATATTTTAATTTTTACACTTTAGAATGCCTTAAAATTTAGAGAAAATTCACAAAGTTCGGACAAAGAGTTCCCGTATGCCCTACATCCAATTTTCTCTATTAACATCACACTTCAGTGAACAGACTACGTTATACAAAGTCTATGCTTTATTCATTTCTTGGTCTTTTCTCATTCTCCAGGATCCCATTATATTTATCCATCTAGTCTGTGGGCAGTTTCCCAGACTTTGTTTTGCTGACCTGGACAGTTTGGTGGAGTGCTGGCGGTTGTTTGGTAGGATGCCCCACTACTGGGAACCATCTAGTGTTTTTCTCATGATTAGACTGAATATATGGATTTTGGCGAGCTTTCCAGGTGGTGCTAGTGGTAAAGAATCTACCTGCCAGAAGACACAAAGGACCTGGGCTCAATCCCTGGGTCAGGAAGATTCCCTGGAGAAGGAGATGGCAATCGACACCAGTATTCTTGCCTGGAGAATCCCATGGACAGAGAAGCCTGGCAGGCTTTATTCCATGGAGTCACAAAGAGTTGAACACGACTGAGCACACTCACAAAACCAGTGGATTTTGGCAAAGAAGACTCTGAGATAAAATGTTCTTTTTTGACATCATATTAAAGTTTATATACTCTCAGTCTGGTTTGTGACTATTGATTTTAACCCTGATCACCTGGCTGAGGTACATTTGTCAGGTTTCTCTACTGTAAATTGCACTTTTTCTTCCCTTTCCATCATTCATTCTTTGGAAAGAAGTTGCTATGTCAGGAAGATACCCTGGAGAGAGGAATGGCTACCCAGTCTGGTATTCTTGTCTGGAGAATTCCATGGACGGAAGAGCCTGGCGGGCTACAGTCCATGGGGTCACAGAGTCAGATCAACTAATGACTGATCAAATAACACTTCACTTTTGCTATGTATAGCCCACTCTTAAGGAGTGGAGAGTTAGTCTCCATCTATCTACATATGTCATTTAGAATTCTGAGCAGGAAATTTATCTATCTTTATGCATCATTTAGTGATACAATCAGTTATCTATATCAGTTTGTACTTATAGATATTAATTTATATAATGGGTTACATATGATTCAGGGCTACATTAATTTG